>JAGFZM010005918.1:0-22415 GCA_017657215.1 Limnothrissa miodon
AGGCTGTTATAGGCCAGTAGCTCATCAGAGCAAATGTACAGCATGTTCTGTAACTCCGTTAAAATAAGTAGTGATATGCCGTTGGCCATAACCATGGTTGAAAATAAAATAAGCAGATACTGATTACTTAGATACTGATTATGACGACATCGGACTTGAACTAAGACTATAATGCGCAGTTGTCTTTGGTGGGGCTATAGAGAAGAGGATATGAAGATGCACACACTGTTAAGTGGAGTCTGGTTTTTTTTTGTGCCCCACGAAAGTATCACAAAGATGATGGATAACTAGCATGCAGGTCTGGATAAAAATGAAACCTCCACCGTCCTAGTCTGCAAAAAAGGACAGCGAATTAATAAATAGTACTTCTGGAAGACTCAGACCCAATAGAGAAAGAATGAATGGTTCTTTTGAAAAGAGTGGTATCAAACCCAATAGAAGCCTTCAATGTTTGTTGTTCAAAACACACACACACACACACATACAAACACACACAAACACACAGCACAGCTACAAGGCAGAGAACAAAGCCAAATGGCTGATAAACAGAGAGATTATAGCACCAATCCAGACTGGCACATTTTGGGTTTGAACAGCACCAAATCACAGCCATATTAGCGCCACGTCAGCACCACATTCGGGCCAGACCAAGGCAGGGAGTGGTCAGAATTGAGGGGCCATGTGACCAAGTGAAAGGGATGATGCTTTAGATCTTCAGTGGGGGACTTGTAGGTGTGTAGTCGGTCATGAGGGACACCATCAAACCCTGACGACACACGCACACACACACAAGCACAGATCTTACTGTATGCACACACACAAACACTCACAATCATCATAAATATAGATATATACATACAAATGATTTGTGGGTAAAAACAAAAAAATATATTGAGTCTACGAGTCACAATGAGCTTTGGTAAATAATGTTGATGTCTTAACACACAAACATTAACATACACACTCCTGGTTTACCATGATGGTCCACTTGCGATTCTCAGCCTCAGGGAAGACGAGAGAACGCGGCGAATAGAACACCTCGTCATCCACCTCCTCAGCCTTCCGTGGAAGACAGTGCAGGAAGGTCCAGTCCGGGGATGCCACACTTCCTGTCTGAGAGCCAATCAAATGTTCACATAGTCAGGTGACCACTCACTGACACTTGGACACAAACGTCCAATCATCTGTAGTGCATTCAAAAGCTGACTCAACAGCAGGAGAAACAATGTTTACAGACGCGTCTACTTTTTGGCCAAAATTTAACCACAATAGATGCCAAACATACTGAAACATTACATAACCGCAGCCAAAGATGGGATAGGGCTGCTGTCTCTCCATCTCTCTTTCTTTTTTGTTTATTTCTCTCCTGTCCTTCTTTCTCTCTTTCTCTCTCTCGTTCACATCTCATCTCTCCTTCTCTCTTTATATCTCTCTCTTTCTCTCACTCTAAGAAATACAAGCCTGTGCAGCGCCGTACCTCCATGGTGATCTGGTAACCATGGAAATCACGAAGGCGTTGTTTCTTCTCCTCCTCCTGGCCCATGCTGACCCAGGTGTCCGTCACCAGCACGTTGGCACTGCGTGCCGCCTCCATGGGGTCAGAGGTCAAGAACAGCTCTGTGCCATGCTGAAAGAAGGACCTGATGTTACACAGAGAGGCTGCAGATATACATGCAATCATTTCTGGAGGTACGGCTCAGTTTGTTTACACGTGAAAGTATGCATGTGTTAGAGTTTGCCCATCCATCCACACACACATACAGTACATGCAAATAGTTCAGTATCTGGGCATGCACACACACATATTACGCACACATACATCTACAGGGCATACATATATTTCAGTACAAGTGCACAAAGAAAAACGTACCTAGACACATACATGTATCACACCTGTTTACACACACACACACACACACACACACCTTACCTGTTTAGCAAGCATTTGTGCCTCTCTAAGGACTCTGCCATCAGGCTCATAACCCTTAAATCAACAAAAGAACATAGAACACACAGAAACATTCTCACTCACTCATTCACCCACAGTTCTTAGATATTTATGTCTTTTACTGTAACATGTCTTCATAAAACAAAGTTCATGGTGGAGGCGGACCTTGGGTGTGGCCACTCTCAGACTGACGTTTAGTTTGGCCAATGACATCATGAGGGAGTGCAGAACGTTGTTTCCATCACCAATCCATGCTACTTTCATTCCTGACAAGGAGCCATAGTGTTCCTGACAAAAAAGAACACACAAATACACATAGAATGGGACAACAAGCAATGTAAGTAAATTAAGTAATGGTGCTTCTATAATTGAACATGCATACTTGTTTGCTTTTGAGTATCTAGAGGAGTGTGTGTGTGTGTGTGTGTGTGTGTGTGTGTGTCTGAAGAAGAAGTGGAACAAATAAAGAAAAGAACTATGAACTGAACACTGAGGACTCTGTCCTTGATAACTGCAAAGCTGAAAGAAAGTTTCAAACAAATGTGTGTCAGTGTACCTATAAGGTGTGAGTGTGTGTGTGTGTGTGTGTCTACCTTTAGGGTCAGCAGGTCTGCAGTAGGGTTGTGCGATTTTGACAAAAATCTAAATTGCGATTTTTCACAACCAATATAGTGATTGCGATTTTATTGTGATTTTTCACAATAAAAGCCACAAGCACCAAATATGTTCCATTAGTATGCATATTTGTACACAATGTCTAATTAAAAATAGAAAATGAACTATTCTCATTAATCAACATATTTTTTTTCAAGAGAATATCTTGTTGCATTGAACCCCAATCATTTTTGAACGTAGTGCAGAGTGTAGCTAACAAACAAGTCTATGCATTAAGTCTATGCAATTACAAAGCAAAAAAATTGCACGCCTCTGCGATTTTGAAATTACGATTGTCAAAATTATATTGCAAATGCGATTAATTGTCCAGCCCTAGTCTGCAGGTATTGGTAGTGGAGGTCTGTGTGTATGTGTGTGTGTGTGTGTGTGTCTACAGTACGTCTACCTGTGGGCAGCAAGTCTGCGCGTACCTGTATGGGGTAGTGGAGGTCTGTGTGTGTGTGTGTGTGTATGTGTTTACTGTACCTGTAGGGTCAGCAGGTCTGCGAGTATTTGTATGGGGTGGTAGAGATCTGATAGGCCATTGATGATGGGCACTGCTGCCTCATTGGCTAATTCCTCTAGAGTGGAATGACTGTAGACTCGAGCCAGCACCACATCAGCAAACCCAGCCAGGACCCTGCAGCGACAACAATATATGTAAACATTGTGTGTGAATATTTCCCGTGTGTGTGTGTGTGTGTGTGGGTATGTATGTGTGTATGACCTGGCTGTGTCCTTAGTGCTCTCGTTGACCCCGAGGTGAATGTCCTGAGGGGTGAGGAAGCAGGGATGCCCACCCAGGAGAGAAAAACCTGCACCACAGAGAGGAGAAAGGGAGGAAAACGGGAGGAAGAAAACGAGTGAGGAGAGAGGTAGAGGGATGGGAAAGAGAAGGTCAGAATGAGAAAGTGAGTGAGAGAAAGAGGGAGGGGGAAAATGAGAAAGAAAGAGATGTGGGAGTTCAGAAGAGAGAACAGGGAGGAGCAAAGAGTGGGAAAGAAAGACAGGAAGAGAGAGCAAGAGCAGAGTAGGGAGAGAGGAAAGAGAAATAGAGTGTGTGTGTGTGTGAGAGAGAAGAGAGAAAAAAAGGATAAAGACAGAAAGACAAAAGACTGCTTGCTCAGCAGTTCATTTGTGTGAGGGGTTTGAGCAGCAGGCATGCGTTCAGTATGCCCTCATTAGTGTGTGCGTGTGTGCAGCTTGCCCTCACTTGTGTGTTTTTATACCTGCAAATAGTTTGATGGCACACTGTCCAGTTGTGAGTGTGTGTGGGTGTGCACTGGCTATTTCAATAATTCATGCAAACAGTGTGATAGAACACACTTTAACAGAATTAATATTGTCCAGTTGTGTATGTGTGTGACCCTCAAACATGCTTCATGTTTCATGTTGTGCAAGTATGTGGCTTCGGAGTCACTGATGCATTAACGTGTCATCAGCGATTGTTGCCTTCTACTTGCCTACTAAATTAGCTGATTTTAGGATACTCAAATTAGTCCCAGTTAGCCTTAGCCCTTTCCACTTCCACAGTGTCTCTGTGTGTGTGTGTGTGTGTGTGTGTGTGTGTGTGTGTGTGCACGTGTGCACATGTGTGGCACCTGTCTCAGTAGACATGCGGGTCCTCGTACTTCTCTTCTCAAATATCATAGCAATGGATTTCCCTTGTAGCAATGGAACAAACTGGACATACCCAGAAGACAATCTTATTGGCTAGCATTAGATAGCAAAATATGCCAGCACAAATCCAGTGCACAACGTCTTTAAATGAATTTATCAACAAAGGATTATTGTGTCTACCTGTCCTTCATTCTTAATCCTCTTCTTCAAGTCCGCGGAGACCCAAAGAATGTGTCTGATCTCGTCTGGTGTAAAATCTTTGAGCGTGAGAAAGTTGCGGTGCTTCAGATTTACCACACTCTGAGCAGCCGCCTTTGAACTGAAAGAAAAAAACACCAGAAATAAAGAATGATGTAAAAACTCTCCAACCAAAACGTTATAGACTGATTTGGTGCTAAAATGGGTTAGTAGAACACGGGCTTACTTCGGGAAGAGACAAGGGGGCGAAACCACGAAGGCCAAGAGTTATTTTACAGCCCATCACCTAATTTAGCTCTCGTGGTAACGTTAACCCCAACCAAGTTAGCTTTCATTCATTATCAAGGAGGGGAATTCTCTCACGGTTGTGCTCTTACCTAAAGTTTCTCGACAAGTGACAAGTTCTCAAGGCAGTCGCCAGAGACTTTTTGAGAGCGAACATGGTGACATAAAGTGTTAGAATGAAGATCTACAGCTTTGAGACGCAACTCCATCCACGAGCACACCCAGCCAGACAGCTGCCACACCGCAGGCATGCGCGCGCTGCGTACACTGTCCTGTCAGCATGTTGCCCTACAGCTGTCCGAGTGGGCGGACAGAAGAACCGAGATTTAAAAAGTTTTTTCCCCCTTTATGAAAACATGATGCAAAATGTAAAAAACGCACGATAAAAAGAAAGCCCTTCTGAACCACTCTTTGTAGATTTTACAAAAATCCGATAATTGAAATATTGATTCCAATGCATAATAATATCGTGCAATTAATGCATAATGTTCCAAAATAGCATGCTTTCATGATAAATTGTGCAGTCCTCGTGCGTGCAGTTTTTTTTGTCTCCTCGTTTATAATTCCAGTAGTTTACCTGTTAAAGTTAATTGAAAATAGTTGTTTAAAAAGTATGTATTAGTTAATATGTATGACGTTATAGTAGGTGTCTAAAAAATCGGAAGGAATAATTAGAAAAAGAGAGGAATAATGCAAAAAAAGAGAAGGCGCTTGAGTTTTTTTCCAACAGACTCATAAATATATATTTGACGTGGGCGTTCCCTGATCGACAGCTTGCAAACAGGTTGTGTACTTCCGGTTCACCTTGCTGTCTCTACGACCGGCCGGTGTTTTCTTGAAATAACCCACAGAGCGGCGGCCCGGCGGCAAAGAGCCAACGGGTTGAAGAATGCCATCACCTCGCCAAGAACTGATTGGCGGGAGATATGACAGGCGGAGCGGAGATCAGCATACCGGGTTAGAGAGATCTAAAAACCGTTTGACCAGTCTGGGTAATGTTAGTTGTCTGCCACTCTTGACTGCTGCTGCTCACACAGGCTTAAGTCTAAGAGAGGCAGACAAGCTACTTGCTAATGCTTGTCAATAGTATTAAGTGCAAGAGCTATTCTGAGGAGACACAGCCAAGGTTTAGGATTAATTCTGCTCTTAATATCTTTCCCACGTTGTTTGTGAGTGTGTGGTGGCTGTCTCTGTGTGTTTGTGTCTGTGTGCAGAGTGTGGTGTATAGTTGTATTGCAATAGGCTATCAATACTGCAGTTTTGACTGTATTAGGCTACTGGAGTAAATGCAATATTTTGCACATTAAATATTGCATTCATAAAAATACCTCAAAGATACTGCCAAAATAATTTATTAAAATGAATTTCACTGGACCACGATGCAGTTTCTTTTAAATCAGGGAGCGTGTGGTGTGTGGGTATGTTTGAATAATAACTCTGTGCATGAATGTCTGTGTGTGTGTGTGTGTGTGTGTGTGTGTGTGGTGTTCTGACAGACTCCGGAGCAGTATTCACATTTGGGAAAAGTAAGTTGAGAGAAAATGTCCCCAGCCGCTTCTGGCTGAAAACCGATGTTCCCGTGCGCATCTGCTGTGGCGACGCCCACTCCGCCCTAGTAACAGGTAGGCTAATTATAACATCACTTCTGCTCCCTGCCTCTCATCCTCACCCATGTCCACACATCCTCAGGGCTAAACGCATCAGCCCTGAGCCCTGATCCCTCAAAGACTTCATGGAATTAGAATTAGCCCTTCATGAAACAGAGCCAGTATACTGTTTAGGAGGCTTATAGGAGGCCTCAGGATAAACAAGACATCAAGGCTCACGCCATTGTCAGTGTAATAATTAACCAGCGTACCCAATGTCAAGATAATATTATGGACGATCAATGTCAAAGTAATATACAGATGCACACAGGGCAGGGATAAAGAGAGCCAAAAGAGTTTCCTTCTGGCAACGTTGTCCAGAAAGTGACCTTTTCCGGAGACTGACATAGTCTGGCAACATTGCACAGCGGTTTAAATGAACTTCTGTCTCACCATCTCTCTCTGCCTGTCTCACCATCTCTCTGCCTGTCTGTCTCTGCAGCACAAGCTCTAAATCAACCTCTGACTCACCATCTCTCTCTCTCTCTCTGTGTCTGTCTCACCATCTCTCTGCACAACCATCTCTGTCTCTGTCTCACCATCTGTCTGTGACACCCTCTTTCTCTGTCTGTCTGTCTGTCTGTCTCTGTAGCGCAGGGACGCCTGTATGTGTTTGGCAGCAACTCCAGTGGTCAGCTGGGCTTGGAGGCTGAAGGAGCTTTGAGTAAACCTACAAGTCTAAAAGGTCCCCGTCTCTTATTCTCTCTTGCATTCACACACTCTCTCTCTCTCTCTCACACACACACACACACACACACGTGTTAATAAAATAATATGTTCTGAGGTTGAGAGGTTTCTGTGGACTCCAAGCAGCAACATGTAAGAAAGATAAAACAAACAGCTTCACTTAGATCTGCTGTCCAACAGAACCACTTACAGAGTATTAGAGGAACAGGGCTTCTCAGAAACCACCCAAAGGACACAGGCCACTTTGAAGTCAAGCAAAACTTTCTCTCTCTCTCTCACTCACACACACACACACACACACACACACACTTGCTTTCTGTCTCTCTCTAACACACACACACACACACATACAGTACAGCTGGCAAAGGTCTAAAGCTAAAACGTTTAAAGATCTCTGAGGTAATTTCTGGAAACTTCTTTGCAACACTGAACTCTGTCCAAAACATTAGAGTCCATTAGAGACAGATTAAATCCCTAGTGTTGGTGTGGGGCAACATCCACACACAGAGCACAGACACAGGCCTTTTTACTTACTAGAGCGATGAGGACAAGGAGCTATACACACAAACACACACACACATATGAACTCATAAGTAGACATATTTGTTTGATGTCATTTTGTAAAACTGGTGTTGAAAATGTTTGTGTGTGTTTGTGTTTCCACAGCTCTAAGGTCTGAAAGAGTGGAGCTAGTAGCCTGTGGGAAGAATCACACCCTCATCAGCACCGGTCAGCAGTGTCCTATGTAGACTACACACACACACACACACACACACACACACACACAGACACACACACCACTCAGACGGACAGCAGGCACCTCCACTCCTACGAGCACTCCCGTTCACCCCTTCCCACTGTGGCACCATGATGCAACGCTACTCCCTACTCACTACTGGAGCAGCTTAGCTTTAGTGTCTTGCTCTCGCACACTTTGATAGTCACAAACACTTGATCCTCCTACTCCTCCATCACTTTACACGCGGGTGTTAGTACGGATATGATGATGATACCATATGAAGATAAAATATGATTCTATACAGCATGAAGCTGACACAACGTATGACAACGTGCCAATTCTGTGTTTGATGATGTTAAAATATAAATGATGTTGATTCTATATATGATGGGTGCTGATACTATATATATGGTAATGTTGATTCTATATATATAGATGTTAATAATAAACCTTTTTCAGTCCACTAACCTTGCACGGTCACCTAAGAATTGTTTTGTGTGTGTGTGTGTGTGTGTGTGTGTTTCTGTTTGTGCGCTTAGCACAAGGACAGGTCTTTGCCACTGGAGGAAACAGGAATGGACAGTTGGGCCTTGGTCACCATGGAAACAGAAGTCACTTTGAGGAGCTGCACCCCTTCTGTGAGCATGCACCCATCAAAATGCTGGCAGCTGGGAGCAAAACCTCCGCCGCTCTAACAGGTGTGTGTGTGTGTGTGTGTGTGTGTAATAGACAGCAGTCTTTCCTTTGGGCTGTGTGTGTAGACATTTGGGCATCTGATGTAAATAGACAGGGATGCTTGACAGTTCATGCCCCCATTGTGGATTGATTGACCCATAAAATAGTCTTGTGTGAGGTGCTGGAACTTAAGCCCTTTGATAGCAAGCATTAGTGATGTGAGTTTGATGCAGGTAGCACATGGTAGCTCAACGCACAGAGGGGTGCGTGCCACGTGTCTCTCTCTTTAACACACACACACAAACACACACACACACACACTAGCCAGGGGTAGCCAGGGTAATGAACACATCACATGCTTTTTGGACTGAATGAAGACCAGATGGACAATTGGGTTCTTTAGCCTTAGCCCTCTTTAGCAGTTTAGCAGTTTGTCTGTGTGACGTAGTAACTGTGTGTGTATGTATGTGTGTGTGTGTGTGTATTTGTGTGTGTTAGACAATGGCAGGTTATTCATGTGGGGCGATAACTCTATGGGTCAGCTTGGCCTGGGGACTACAAGTGAAGTCTTGTTTCCACGGGAACTGAAAGTGGACCAGCCAGTCACATGGGTCTCCTGTGGATTTAAACATTCCGCATTCGTCACAGGTATAAACTAAGCAAATAACTTTTTTTTGTGTGTGTGTGTGTGTGGATTGTAGGATTGGGTAAAACAGGAGGAATTAAAATGGTTGATTGTCCCTGCATGTGTACTGTGTATATGTACTGTATGTGTGTGTGTGTGAGAGAGACTGTGTGTAGTTTAGAGCTATAGGTATCATTGTCATGTGTACTGTAATGTGCATGTATGTGCATGTATACTGTGCATTTATAATGTGCATTCACGTTTGTGTGTGTGTGTTTTTGTGTGTGTGTGTGAGTGTGTGTTTGTGTTTGTAAATCTTAGATGTGGGACATTTGTTTACTTTTGGAGAGAGTTCAGGTGGGAGGCTGGGTCTGTCCCCTGACAAGCTGACCAATCACAGAGTCCCTCAGCAGGTGAACATTCCAGAATGTGTACAGAAGGTGGCGTGTGGAGGGGCACACACACTGGTCTTGACAGGTATACACACACACACATACACACACACACACACACACACACACTTACTTGGACTGATACACACATACACATACCCACACTTTCAGACATAAACTGACCAAGATACACAGAGCTCTGGAGTAGTGCTGTTCCAGCAAACAGCTGTTTAGGACAAACAACTCTGATCTGTGTGTGTGTGTGTGTGTGTGTGCGTGTGTGTGTGCGTGTGTGTCAATCAGACAATAGCAGCCTTTGTTTACGAGCAGTCCAGTTTGCATCAACCATAAACAGCCTTTCTCTTCACTCAGCAATCCTGTCTAACTTGGCAGTTTGAAAATACATGTAATGCATTAATTTGCACTGACCCATTTTTAGGGCCAAACCAACGCCATTATTTCCATTGACTCATTTCCATTGAGGCGATAATCAAAAAGGATTATTATTGTAGTATGCCTTCACCTTTTTCTCATTTTTCAATTCTGAAATGTTTAGTGTATGAGCATCAATAATCATAACTGCATCACTGCAACAGTAGTGTTACTGATGGACTTTAATGCACAAAAAATGTGGTAATGACATAATAGCTTTGACATAATAATAATAGCTTTGACATATTATTATACATAATAGCTTTGACATAATAACTTTGTCTACTGTTGGTCTAGTGTTTTACTCATTCTATCTCTCTTTCTCTCTCTCTCTCTCTCTCTCTCTCTCACTGTTTCCTTCTCTTACGTTCTCTCCCTCTCCCTCTCTCTCTCTCTCTCTGTCCATCAGAGAGATGTCTGTACTCGTTTGGTCGTGGGGAGTGTGGTCAGCTGGGTTTAGGGACGTTCGTATTTCAGGTTGACCTTCCCACAGCTGTCAATCACACAGGAAAGGGCGGGATCACTCACATCACCTGTGGCGACAACCACTCTGCCATTGTTACAGGTAAGATGTGCACACAGGTACACATACTCTTACACATACACATGCATTCGTACACTCTCTCTCCCACACACTGACTTTGCCCTATACTCACACACACTGACTCCTCCCGTCAGACGGTGGTCTTCTCTATACATTTGGAGATGGTCGTCATGGGAAACTAGGCCATGGAGATGAGAACTTTGCCAACCAGTTCAACCTGACTCTCTGTCAACGCTTTCTCAACTTCTGTGTGGAAACAGTGAGTCAACATATAAACATGCACGCACACAGATGACTACCCTCTTAATTGCTATGCGAATGTGATATCATATTTCAGCAAGACTAGACAGACTGACATCCCTGTTTCTTTCCATCATGTGTGTATTTATCTGTAGATTAAGTCTATGTGTGTGTGTTTGCTTGCGTACAGGAGCAGTCACACATTGGAGTTATTTTGCTTTCAGTAAAATATGTGTGTGTTTGTGTGTATAATACTGTATGACTCTGTTTAGTAATGTGTGTGTGTGTTGGTTTTCTTGCTCTCAGGAGATGGAGATGTCTGTGTGTGTGCAATATTTCATCTCTGTGTGTAGCAATATGTCTGTGTGTGTGTGTGTGTGTGTGTGTGTGTTGTAGGTGGTTTGTGGGGGCAGTCACATGCTGGTGTTTGCTCACCCACGGCCTCAAGAGATGGAGGTGTGTGTGGACCAGGATGAGGTCACACCCCCTTACCTGGAGCCGGCTGTCTCCACGCTGCTTCTGGGACCGCCTCCTGACATCTCTGAACCGGTCACAATCTCTAACTCTCAGCCCGCCTCTCTAAACAGTAGCCTATCAGCGAGAGCCAGGCGTAGACAGAAGGTGAGACCGGCCAATCTGAGCACAGCTATGTTTGGATCAATTTGCTTATCAAATATCAGCCTCTGTCTTCTCTATACGTTTGGAGATGGTCGTCATGGGAAAGTCTGGGGCGGAAATTATGTGTTATACATCAAGGCCAAGATAAAAACGCAACTAAATGTGAAGGACAACCACATGTGAACCGACCACACTGTCCAGATATCCACTAAATACAATGCTTGTAACCTTAACTCCAACCTTAGTAAAACCATTCAGGTTAGTCATCAGGGTGGGACTGTACTAACCCTAGAACACAGTAGAACCACTCAGTTTAGTCAACGTGGCTGCACTTATCCCAACCCTGACCCTAGAACTCAGTAGAACCTTTCTGTTTACTCATCATAGCTGTACTAGCCCCAGCCTAAGAACACAGAACCATTCAGTTCAGCCATCAGTTTTACTAACCCTAGAACTCAAAGGAAACTATTCAATTTGTGACTTGCACATCCTTATGTGTCCTTGTGTGTGTGTGTTTCAGGAGGGCTCGCTTGAAGGCTTTGTTTCCTTGAGCCCTATCCGCCCCAGAGCTGCAGAGGTTGAAGGGTCACCCAAAGGTCCACCCAAAAGCCCCCTCAAGCGCACCCCAACCGGGCCCCTTGCTGTCCTGCCCACAGGCACCCCCAAACGTAAGACCATCACCTCAGTAACACAGGATAGTAGGTGCATACACTAAACTCTCCCAAACACAAGGCCGCCATTTCGATGACACACACAAGTAGATCTACACATGAACTTAAAGAGATATCATCGCCACATATTCATCATATCCCACAGACCTGTTTGAGGTAATGGAATGAAACTCACTTGAATGAAACTCACCAGTCAGTTAAAAGAGCAGTAGATTGCATAAGGTTTTCTCATTCATTTTGAAACGACAGAATGTGGAAGCCTTATGCAAGACTACGGGTTGAAATTCTCTTGAATTTTCCTTCAATCTTGGCCTCCCTGGTTAAACATTTTGCAGCATATGTATGCAGGCCTGGCCTACCATCTAGTGGAGCCAATGACCACAGTGTAGTGTAGTGTGTGCCAGCATAGTAGAGTAGCCACTGATTCATGACCACAGTGTAGCATAGCCACTGATTCATGACCACAGTGTAGCATAGCCACTGATTCATGACCACAGTGTAGCATAGCCACTGATTCCTGACACAGTGTAGCATAGCCACTGATTTCTGATCACAGTGTAGCATAGCCACTGATTCATGACCACAGTGTAGTCAATGGCAATTATCCATAGTCATTCTGTGGTGTAGTAGGTATGTACATTTAATGTAGACAGGACACTGAGCAGACAGTAGTCTGTGCTGAATGTTCAGCCTCTTTTGTCTCCAACGTCTTTACCTGGTCATGTCCCACTTCCCTTGCTTATAGGTCGGATGGATGTCACACCTGTGGTCAAGAGACAGGAATCAGGTACCATTGAGTCACCTGTACAGGTAAGTGATTGTATGTGGAACTTTGGTGATGTTGGGGCCTTTCTGACACATTATAAATTGCTCTGTTACTCTCTGCATATACTGTCTCTTTCTATTTATCTCTCCCTCTCTCTATCTGACTCTCTCTCTCTTTCTCTTTCTCTCTCACTAGCAGAGGCCATCCAGTGGAGGGGAGGCAACAGACCAGGTCCCGTCTACAGAGGAGCAGGCCAATAAGCTATGTGAGGTTGTTTCTATAACTGTGATGGAGCCAGAGTCCCCTGAGGAGACTAGTTCTAAGAGGGAGTCAGTCCAGAAGAGAATGGCTGAACAGAAATCACAACAGACTGCCCAGGACAAATCTAGCCCACTGAAGGTCAAGTCTACCCCATCAAAAGTTAAGGAGACGGACTCTGAGTCTGTAAAAAGTAGAGGAAAAAGTGGGGAAAGGAAATTCCCACTGCAAGGCCCTGAGTTTAGATCGAGTTCTGAAGGTCGTCACAGGGTCAGATCCTCCTCTGGGAGAGAGAAGGATGCCAAGAGAAGCCCATCCAAAGTGCACTCTGATGTAGAAGCTAGTCCTGTCAAAGTTCCAAAGGAAGGAAGTATCTCGTCTGACAAAGAACAGAGTATGGATCAAGATGTTTCTCAAATAACAGAAGATGACATTAAATCAGGCAAAGAGGAAGAGGACAAGCAGATCAAAGACTCATCTCTGCGGACTTCCAAAGCAATGAGCCAGTCACCCTCCAGGGCAGAAGTCAGTCAAGCATTGACAAAAAAGGCCAAGGCAAGGCGCCAATCGACATCCAGCAACAGGTCTACTCCAGACCTTAGCCAGCTACTATCTAGCCCATGGTCTACCCCATCCAAAAGGCAGTCAGAACCAAAGACTCCAAAGTCAGGTCACGGTCAAGCTGATCAATGGACCGCAAATGCTGGCACCCAGTCGAAAATAAAAAAGATCTCTGCTCAAGTAAACAGCCAATCATCATCTAGTCCATGGGACTCTCAGTCCAACAGTCCATCGCCATCTAGACAGCGGTCAGCTACTGGAAGGAAGGCCCAAAGTGGCCTCAAAGAGCTTGTGAGAGAAACCCCCCCTAAGACACAGGGGGGTGGAGCATCTAGTGGGATTGTGGGAAATGTGGTTTCTGCAGTGGCAGGTGTAGCACTTGCAGGCTCAGCAGCACTACTGCAGGAGGTAGTCTCAGACGGAACATCCACCCCCAGGGACCAGTCAGGTACCAGCAGTGACCAGGAAGCCATGGAGCAAAGCACCAATCAGGACGGAGAGTCGGAATCCGGAAGGCAGTCTCAAGTGCTGAAGGACGATGGACAGAACATGGGAAGACAGGAAAAGAGGGATGAGAAGGAGGAGAGTGAAGACTGGAGCTTAAATCTCAGTGAAGCAGAGGAGGGTCAGGAAGAAGCAGGGGAGGAAGGAGAAGTTGAAGAAGGGGAGGAGGAGGAAGAGGGCACTGTGGTTGGAGAAGGGGAAGAGGACATGGAGCAAGAGGAAGGGGACAGTGAGAAAGGAGAGATGGAGAGTAGAGAGAGTGAAGGAGAGAAAGAAGGGGAGGAAGAGGGTAGTGGAACAGCGGAGAAAGACAGTGGAGAGGGAGAGGAGAAAGAGGAGGGAGAGAGTGTGAGCAGAGTGACGGGCAGTGAGGAAGAGAAGGAGAGCAAAGAAGGGAGTGAAGCAGAGGAAGAAGAGGAGGAAAGTCAAGCTGAGCAGGAGGAAGAAAAGGAGAAAGAATCTCAACAGGAGGAGGAGGAGGAGGAAGAGGAGCAGACAGAATGGAAAGATAGTGTGGTAGAGTCTTCCCAGAAAGAAGAGGGGGAAGAGGAGGGGGGAGAGAGAGAAGGAGAGGAGGAGAGTGGAGAACAAGAAGCAGAAGGGGAGGATGAAGGAAAAGAAGAGGAGGAGGAGGGAGTGGAAGCAGGAGAGGAGGAAGAGGGGGAAGGACAGAATGAAGATGAGGGTGAGAATGGAGGGAAAGAAGAGGGAGAAGGTGACGAGGAAGAGAAAGATGATGAAGAGAGTGAAATCAAAGGAGAGGAAGAGCAGAATAATGAAGAAGGAGAGGGGGAAGAGAATGCTGAAGAGGAGGAAGGAGAAGGAGAAGAAAAGGTTGCTGAGGAGGAGGAAGGAGAGGGTGAAGAGAATGTTGCTGAAGAGGGGGAAGGAGAGGGGGAAGAGGAAGAAAGAACAGAACAGGAAGAAGAAAAAGAAAGTGAAGAGCAAGAGGGAGAGAGGGAACAACAAGAAGAGAGTGAAGAGACGGCAAGGAATGAGGAGGAGACAAAAGAAGAAGAGACAGAAGGTGATGGAGAGAGAGAGCAAGAGAAGAGGGAGGAGGAGGAAGGAGAAGAGTCAGAACAAGGGATGAAGAAGGTGAGAAAGGGACTGACAGAGGAGGAAGAGAAGTCTTCTGAAGCAAGAGGAGCAGACATGGCAGAGGAGAGGGAGATCGGAGGAGAGAAAGAGGCGGAGGAGAAGAGCCCAACCAGAGGAAGTATCAGAGAGCAGAGGCGGCTGAAGAAAGACAAGGCTGTGGAGAGAGAGGAGGAGGAGGAGGAGGAAGAGCAGGTCCAGGTGAAGACAAGAGCCAAAGAGCAGGGGAAGCAGAAAAAGACAGAGTGGAAGAAACCTCAGAAAGAGAGTGAGGAAGAGGAGGAGGAGGAGAAAGTTCACAAAGAAGTCAAAGCCAAGCAAAAAACTCAAGAGCAGGTGAAACTAAATCAAAAAGGGAAAGAACAAAAGAAGCCCAAGAGAGAAGAAAAGAAAGAGGAGGAATCAGATGATGAGGAAGAGGTTCAATCTAAACAGGTATCAAAGAAAGGGGTGAAAGGACAACAGAAAGGGAAAGAACAAAGTGCACCAAAGAAAGTGGAAAAGAAGAAAGAGAAAGATGTGAAACAAGAGAGTGAAGATGAAGAAGAGGAATCAGAAGGAGCGGAGGACGAGGAGGACGAGGAGGAGGAGAAACCCAAACAGAAGACAAAAGAAAAAGTGAAGCAGAGGCAGAAAGGAAAACCCAAACAAATCCACAAGAATGAGAGTGAAGATGAGGAGGAGGAGGAAGAGGAGGAATCTGACGAGGAAGAGGAATCTGAGGAAGAGGAGGAAGTGATGGTAAAACAGAGATCTAAAGGGCAGATGACTCCAAAGGATAAAGCCAAGGGGCAGAAGCCGCTGACAAAGACACCGAAAAAAGGCAAAGATGACAGTGAAGAGAGTGAAGAGGAGTCATCATCATCAGAAGAAGAAGAAGAAGAAGAAGAGGAGGAGGGGGAGGAAGAGTCATCATCAGAGGATGAGAAGCCTGTCAAACTAAAACAAACTGTCAAGGTGCAGGGGAAACCAAAGCAGATGATAAAGGACAAGAAGAAACCAGCAAAAGGGAAGATATCTGAAAGTGAAGATGAGGAGGAGGAGGAAGAGGAAGAGGAAGAAGAGTCAGAAGAATCAGACGAGGAAGAGGAGGAGGAGGAGGAAGAGGAGGAAAGACCTAAGAGAGGAAAGACTAAAGCAGCTCCCTCGGGTAGGCAGACAGGTAAACAAGCAGGTAAACAGACGGGTAAACAAACGGGTAAACAAGCAGGTAAACAGACGGGTAAACAAGCAGGTAAACAAGCAGGGAAACAGGCGGGTAGGCCAACAGGTAAACAGAGACCTGCTAATGGAGCCCCTAACTCTGAGGGCTTCTGGAATGATGTCTTACCACAGTACCTCGACCTTAGGTAGACACACACACACACGCACACACACACATTCATTGTAACACACACAAGCCAAGTGAAAGAGACTGACATACTGTACCCCCCCCCCCCCCCCCCACACACACACACATACTCTTTACATAGACACATGCACACTCCTTCCTAATCAAGCACATCAGCTTGGCAAAGTATTGGCATCAGCTTGCTGTGTTTGTGTCTTGTTGTTAATCGTACTATTTTATAACCTTAGTTCACAGGTCTTTCTTCTAACTCGCCTCTGTTCTGTGTTCACCACCATTCTTATCCACCTCTTGTAACATGAGTTTATTGGGCTGTTTCAGTGTTTCACCGTAATTTTACAGATGTCCGTTTTGTAGTGTCAGTTTCAACATCTGGAGAGTTTAGAAGTGTTGGTTAAAACATCTGTAATGTAATGATTGTCAGTAAGTGTTTGTTTCAATTTGTTTTGAGTGTGAAGATGATTGTTCTGAGGCTTGTTTTACAAAATTCTTAAACCTGTTTCAATTGGTTGTTAAGGTGTTCAAAAGCCTTTTTAGATCTGTTGTACCGTCACTTTTGAGGTGTTTGTTCTAAAGCCAGTGTAAATCGGTTGTACAGTGAGTACTGAGGTGTCCATTTTTAAGTCTGTTTAAATCTGTTGTACAGTGCGTTTGGTTGTTTCTGACTCCTCTCTGGTCCCCTGGAGTCCTGCCTGTCTCTGATAGCTCCTTGGGCCAGTAGAAGGCTGCTGTGTGTGTTTTGGATCTTGGTCTGTATGAAAGCATTTTCTGTTGGGGAGTTTTCTTATTACACACGGACACAATGTTTAATAGAATAACCAATGTTTCATTATTCTGTATAAATGTGAATTGAAAACATGATGCTGACCTACTATTTCTTTTTGTAACTATTCCATTTAATGTCAACCCTAAAATTAAAACCTACTCAATACACACACATACACACACATACACACACACACACGCGCGCTAGAGACACATGTATTCAAGTTTGTCAAGCTGCCCACTCATGTCCACCTAACCATCTACACAGACTTTTGCCTTTTCTGACACACTCACACACACACACACACAGGTACCTGTCACATTGTGATGCACATACATAGACTCCCTTCAAATGCTCTCGCAGTGAAAACGCTCTCTCTAATACGCTACCTTCATTCTCTCAAAGAGTCAGTGGAATCATGCCAGCATTTCAAATAAGACAAATCAAGCTGTCACCTCTGCAGGAGAGGCGTCATTCTTCAGTCTGGCTCGTGTGATGGGAGCAGTGATCAGATCAGAACGGGGTTGAATGTCTCTCCACTGTCCTTCTATTTATTCAAGTAATAACCACACAGACAAGCCCGGAGATCTACAAACTATCATAAGCAGACACCAGAACTTTCCCTCTGTTAAGAATACTATTATTAAAACATTCACACAGGCACACAAACATACATTTGATATATGGTATGTAATTACGTAACCGCTACCACTTGTCAGCTACTGTGGCACTCACTCTATTACCACAAACCACAGGCAGAACACACACATACACACAAATCCAGTACACTTGCAAACACGCAAACACACACATACATCTAACCACGGCACACACACTCAGCGTGGCACATCCAGGCCACAGCTCTCACACACACAGGCACATCCAGACCACACATATACACATCCATCCAACCATAGCACATACACATAGATACTGGCACATCCAGGCCACACACATACACACACACACACATGCAGGCCACAGCAGGAGTGTCAGGCTTGAGTGTGTGTGTGTGAGCACTCCCAACACTTCAGCTGTCTGTTAGGGGTCTAACACTCAGGGGCCTCGCAGGTGTTGAGCAGTCTGTCACTGTTGGCCCAGAGTGACACAGGGGCATGAATCTATGAGGCCACACATAAGGTCAACAACAACACCACTTAACACACCCCTGTGCCTGTGCCTCCCCCAAACTGGCAGTGTGTTCAAATGCAGCTCTCTATAGGCTATGCTACAGGCCTACTACAACTGACACTGAATTATAATAATAATTGCATAGATGCCTCACATTTGGCTGAGTTCAGGGCCAGTTTAGGCCCAAGGCAGCAGCAGGTGAGAGTGCTGAGTCTGTAGCCAAGGGTTATTTGATCCAGAACTCAGCACAGGAAGGCAGGGATTAACACCCTAGCTAATGTGTGTATCTGGGGAGAAAAGCTGGAGGTGGACAAGAGTGTCTTTATACTTCAAATTTGTTTAAGGGACAGAATGAATGCATGGGTGTGCGCGCTCTCTGATGACAAGAGGAATGTTTGTCTGAACCGAGAGTTTCACATAAGTGCGAAGAGGCTGCCGGTAAACAAACGCACACACACACACTCACATTTACATATTATAAAGCAGCGAAGCGAAGCCGCAGAGTTGGCCTCCTATGCCAAACAGATCGCGCGCCAGGATGGATCCAAGTCCGCGCGGGATGAAAGGCTCTCGTGTTTCTTTGGGGGAGGCGGGCCCTCGCGGAGGAGGAATGCGCCGGAGGTTTCGGACTCAAAGCCCATGCAGTTTTGAACATGGACACCTGGCTGTGTGCGTGCGTGCTCCTGGGATTCCAACTCTCGTGTTGCTTTGGATACGAAGGTAAGAACTCCTGTACTTAGCTGTAACTTCTGACAGGCTTGTTTATTGACACTCAAAAGGCAGACTGCCTCGCTCACTCTAAAGCGAAATCCAGTAGCCTATGAAAACCTGATATTTTTTTAACCTATAAAAGCTTAATTGTTCTTCCATTAAGTCGATGAAATGTCCAGCTTTCGGAGCAGTTTCAGAATCCGGGGATCAGAATACGGGGTCTGTGAGTTCTGTTTACGTGGACAGAATTGGGGCTGGGGGGAGAGCAAGGGGGCGGAGGGGGGCATGGTTAAGGGGGGAGAGGAAGGGGAAACAACTGGCACAGAGAACTCCTCTCATCCGACCGCGCACCAACAAAACAAGCCTGCACACTGACCTGGCGATGGGTCAATGCGGCCTTGACCGATAGGGACTCGGGACAGAATTAGCTAAACAGACCTTGCTAAAAAATATATACATGTAAGCCTTTGGCAAGTTATGCAGCTTTGCAGACCATCGCTGCGACTGTTAGAAATAACATTTGGCAGCGCGGAATTACTGCGAGGGCCAGAAAAAATGGGTCAGTAGTTGTGAAGCAATACTGAAAGTCTTTGTGCTCTGTGGTCCTTCAGGAGTAGTATGTTCGCTCCTGGAGTGTGTGAGCATATGGTTCCAATGAAGGCGCTTTCTCTCCCCGCGTGCTTTGATATTTATCAGATGACAGTGCAGCGAGTCACTCAGTAGCTGCGTGCGTCAGAGGAGTGTGCGTCCCTCCTTTTCCACTCCGCTCCGCACGTCGGTGTGTGTGTGTGTGTGTGTGTGTGTGTGTGTGTGTGTGTGTGTGTGTGTGTGTGTGTGTGTAATGCTGTGCTGTGCCAGAAGGTGCTGCCGGCCGCCGCGGTATGGCTTTTACGAGCGGCTTTAGGGAAAGCCCGCGGTGCAAACTGAAGCGCTTTTCTGGAAGATCTGAAACTTCTGTCCTGAATCGTGCTGTAACCTACAACTGCACATTGAGTCTTGTCCTGGACTGCTGTGCTGCCAGATTTTTTTTTACTTATTCCTGTGATTTACTGGCTGCGCGCGACCTCACCTGACCTCGTGCGAAGTCTGTCATTACTGTACTGGAATATCCGGAGACATGCTCTGGTGGAGGACATCAGCGATTTAACCCTTCATGTGTCATGCTTACTCTGTAGACTGGTATACTTACTGACTGTGGGTATGAGTTTTTGTGGAGTTGGCAAACCGTCACAGCACTGCTGAAATGATGTAGCCTAGACATGGACTGACAGTTGACACGTCCCCAACCCAAACTCCGAAGCTTCCAACCTCTATTGTGTGCTTGTCTTGTCTGTGATGTACCGTACTGTATTGTAATGTATTGTAATGGCCTGTGTAGTGTAACGGTTTCAGTCACACAGCTGACAGGAATTTGTTTGTGTGTTTTATGCTGTCCATGGGCATGATGCAGCTGCAGAGCAATTTGGGAAAAACAAAGAGAGCAAGCAATATAGATAGATAGATAGATAGATAGATAGATAGATAGGTTGGTAGTTAGGCTAAAACACAGTAATGCATTAAAGATATTTCGGATGACATGATACAGTTTGATATAAGATGCAGTAATGGTGTGATAATGGTTGATAAAGGAACATTGTGGGAAAGCTGTGGGATTGTGGGTCATGTAGTCCTGTGGAGATTTATGGAAGAGCTCCCGAGGTGCTTGTTTGGACAGATCCACATGTAGTCATGTTTTATGATAACAGCTGGCCTGTGGTCTTTGTGTCTTCCAGTGTGTGTGTGTGTGTGTGTGTGTTTGTAGCTTCAGGGCACACCTCACCTGGCTACTGGCTGTTTTGTATGTGTGTGTGTGTTTTGGGGGTTGGGGGTTGTGTGTGGGTGTGTGTCTATCATTGTGTTCTCTCTGTAATCACAAGCTGTAACATGCACCCATGCCACATAAATCAGTTTAATACATATAGTAAAGAAGACTGGGCTTGGGGTTGCTATTAGATGAAGTCTCTCTCTCTCTCTCTCACACACACACACACACATATTCATGCATATACATACATACACTTACAAACACAAACACACACACTTTTACATACACACTCATACACGCTCACATTCTCTCTCATACACACACACACACATACTTTTCTCTCTCTCTCTCTCTCTCTCACACACACACACACACACACATATTCATGTATATACATACATACACTTACAAACACAAACACACACACTTTTACATACACACTCATACACGCTCACATTCTCTCTCATACACACACACACACATACTTTTCTCTCTCTCTCTCTCTCTCTCTCTCTCTCTCTCTCTCTCTCTCTCTCACACACACACACACACACACACTTCCAGGAACGAACTTCAGTACAAGGTGACATGAAAGCCTCTGCTAAACATATTCAAGAATACACACACACACACACACACACAATTTTCTGAATACATAGTAGTAAATGCACCGTGTATATCTATCTGTTTATCTATCTATATACAGTGTATATATATATTTGTGTGTGTGTGTGTGTGTGTGGCCCATGTGATCCCTAAGCAGAACCACTACACCCCAACCCCAGTCCACTTGCCCGGTAGTGCTTTGGACCAGGTTCATCACCTAGCGACTGGAAAATGTGTCTGTGTGAGTGTTTATGTCTGTGTGTTTATGTGTGTGTGTGTGTGTGTGTGTTAGACTCTAGCCCCCATACACCTTGGCCCATGAGATCCCCAAATGGAACTAGTACACCCCCAACCCCAATGCAGAAACGCCATGGCTGGCTCATCACCCCTGTGCTACTGGAAGTGGAAAAAGTGTGTGTGTGTGTGTGTGTGTGTGTGTGTGTGTGTTAGGGGGAATCTTTGCATAGGTCTGTATGCAATCCTTGTGCTCCTTGTGAATATGTATTGGTTTAACAGAACTTGTGTTCAGCAATATGTGTGTTTGTTGTGTTTGGTGTGTGTGTGTGTGTGTTTGTGAAAGTTTGTTCCAGGCTCCAAGAGTTGCTCAACATTTTGCTGAGCTCAACAGAACTGAGTAAGACTCAGGAGCCAAGAGGATTTCTCTCTCTCTCTCTCTCTCTCTCTCTCTCTCTCTTATAGACACACACACATACATAGAGACACTCACTATCTCTCTCTCTCTTACAGACACACACACATACATAGAGACACTCA
This sequence comes from Limnothrissa miodon, assembly GCA_017657215.1. NCBI lineage: Eukaryota > Metazoa > Chordata > Actinopteri > Clupeiformes > Clupeidae > Limnothrissa > Limnothrissa miodon. The sequence continues at coordinate 22,302 of JAGFZM010005918.1, forward strand.
CTATCTCTCTCTCTCTTACAGACACACACACATACATAGAGACACTCACTATCTCTCTCTCTCTTATAGACACACACACATACATAGAGACACTCACTATCTCTCTCTCTCTTA
>JAGFZM010005919.1:0-22419 GCA_017657215.1 Limnothrissa miodon
AGGCTGTTATAGGCCAGTAGCTCATCAGAGCAAATGTACAGCATGTTCTGTAACTCCGTTAAAATAAGTAGTGATATGCCGTTGGCCATAACCATGGTTGAAAATAAAATAAGCAGATACTGATTACTTAGATACTGATTATGACGACATCGGACTTGAACTAAGACTATAATGCGCAGTTGTCTTTGGTGGGGCTATAGAGAAGAGGATATGAAGATGCACACACTGTTAAGTGGAGTCTGGTTTTTTTTTGTGCCCCACGAAAGTATCACAAAGATGATGGATAACTAGCATGCAGGTCTGGATAAAAATGAAACCTCTACCGTCCTAGTCTGCAAAAAAGGACAGCGAATTAATAAATAGTACTTCTGGAAGACTCAGACCCAATAGAGAAAGAATGAATGGTTCTTTTGAAAAGAGTGGTATCAAACCCAATAGAAGCCTTCAATGTTTGTTGTTCAAAACACACACACACACACACATACAAACACACACAAACACACAGCACAGCTACAAGGCAGAGAACAAAGCCAAATGGCTGATAAACAGAGAGATTATAGCACCAATCCAGACTGGCACATTTTGGGTTTGAACAGCACCAAATCACAGCCATATTAGCGCCACGTCAGCACCAGATTCGGGCCAGATCAAGGCAGGGAGTGGTCAGAATTGAGGGGCCATGTGACCAAGTGAAAGGGATGATGCTTTAGATCTTCAGTGGGGGACTTGTAGGTGTGTAGTCGGTCATGAGGGACACCATCAAACCCTGACGACACACACACACACACACAAGCACAGATCTTACTGTATGCACACACACAAACACTCACAATCATCATAAATATAGATATATACATACAAATGATTTGTGGGTAAAAACAAAAAAATATATTGAGTCTACGAGTCACAATGAGCTTTGGTAAATAATGTTGATGTCTAAACACACAAACATTAACATACACACTCCTGGTTTACCATGATGGTCCACTTGCGATTCTCAGCCTCAGGGAAGACGAGAGACCGCGGCGAATAGAACACCTCGTCATCCACCTCCTCAGCCTTCCGTGGAAGACAGTGCAGGAAGGTCCAGTCCGGGGATGCCACACTTCCTGTCTGAGAGCCAATCAAATGTTCACATAGTCAGGTGACCACTCACTGACACTTGGACACAAACGTCCAATCATCTGTAGTGCATTCAAAAGCTGACTCAACAGCAGGAGAAACAATGTTTACAGACGCGTCTACTTTTTGGCCAAAATTTAACCACAATAGATGCCAAACATACTGAAACATTACATAACCGCAGCCAAAGATGGGATAGGGCTGCTGTCTCTCCATCTCTCTTTCTTTTTTGTTTATTTCTCTCCTGTCCTTCTTTCTCTCTTTCTCTCTCTCGTTCACATCTCATCTCTCCTTCTCTCTTTATATCTCTCTCTTTCTCTCACTCTAAGAAATACAAGCCTGTGCAGCGCCGTACCTCCATGGTGATCTGGTAACCATGGAAATCACGAAGGCGTTGTTTCTTCTCCTCCTCCTGGCCCATGCTGACCCAGGTGTCCGTCACCAGCACGTTGGCACTGCGTGCCGCCTCCATGGGGTCAGAGGTCAAGAACAGCTCTGTGCCATGCTGAAAGAAGGACCTGATGTTACACAGAGAGGCTGCAGATATACATGCAATCATTTCTGGAGGTACGGCTCAGTTTGTTTACACGTGAAAGTATGCATGTGTAAGAGTTTGCCCATCCATCCACACACACATACAGTACATGCAAATATTTCAGTATCTGGGCATGCACACACACATATTACACACACATACATCTACAGGGCATACATATATTTCAGTACAAGTGCACAAAGAAAAAAGTACCTAGACACATACATGTATCACACCTGTTTACACACACACACACACACACACACACACACACACCTTACCTGTTTAGCAAGCATTTGTGCCTCTCTAAGGACTCTGCCATCAGGCTCATAACCCTTAAATCAACAAAAGAACATAGAACACACAGAAACATTCTCACTCACTCATTCACCCACAGTTCTTAGATATTTATGTCTTTTACTGTAACATGTCTTCATAAAACAAAGTTCATGGTGGAGGCGGACCTTGGGTGTGGCCACTCTCAGACTGACGTTTAGTTTGGCCAATGACATCATGAGGGAGTGCAGAACGTTGTTTCCATCACCAATCCATGCTACTTTCATTCCTGACAAGGAGCCATAGTGTTCCTGACAAAAAAAGAACACACAAATACACGTAGAATGGGACAACAAGCAATGTAAGTAAATAAAGTAATGGTGCTTCTATAATTGAACATGCATACTTGTTTGCTTTTGAGTATCTAGAGGAGTGTGTGTGTGTGTGTGTGTGTGTGTGTGTGTGTGTCTGAAGAAGAAGTGGAACAAATAAAGAAAAGAACTATGAACTGAACACTGAGGACTCTGTCCTTGATAACTGCAAAGCTGAAAGAAAGTTTCAAACAAATGTGTGTCAGTGTACCTATAAGGTGTGAGTGTGTGTGTGTGTGTGTGTCTACCTTTAGGGTCAGCAGGTCTGCAGTAGGGTTGTGCGATTTTGACAAAAATCTAAATTGCGATTTTTCACAACCAATATAGTGATTGCGATTTTATTGTGATTTTTCACAATAAAAGCCACAAGCACCAAATATGTTCCATTAGTATGCATATTTGTACACAATGTCTAATTAAAAATAGAAAATGAACTATTCTCATTAATCAACATATTTTTTTTCAAGAGAATATCTTGTTGCATTGAACCCCAATCATTTTTGAACGTAGTGCAGAGTGTAGCTAACAAACAAGTCTATGCCTTAAGTCTATGCAATTACAAAGCAAAAAAATTGCACGCCTCTGCGATTTTGAAATTACGATTGTCAAAATTATATTGCAAATGCGATTAATTGTCCAGCCCTAGTCTGCAGGTATTGGTAGTGGAGGTCTGTGTGTATGTGTGTGTGTGTGTGTGTGTCTACAGTACGTCTACCTGTGGGCAGCAAGTCTGCGCGTACCTGTATGGGGTAGTGGAGGTCTGTGTGTGTGTGTGTGTGTATGTGTTTACTGTACCTGTAGGGTCAGCAGGTCTGCGAGTATTTGTATGGGGTGGTACAGATCTGATAGGCCATTGATGATGGGCACTGCCGCCTCATTGGCTAATTCCTCTAGAGTGGAATGACTGTAGACTCGAGCCAGCACCACATCAGCAAACCCAGCCAGGACCCTGCAGCGACAACAATATATGTAAACATTGTGTGTGAATATTTCCCGTGTGTGTGTGTGTGTGTGTGGGTATGTATGTGTGTATGACCTGGCTGTGTCCTTAGTGCTCTCGTTGACCCCGAGGTGAATGTCCTGAGGGGTGAGGAAGCAGGGATGCCCACCCAGGAGAGAAAAACCTGCACCACAGAGAGGAGAAAGGGAGGAAAACGGGAGGAAGAAAACGAGTGAGGAGAGAGGTAGAGGGATGGGAAAGAGAAGGTCAGAATGAGAAAGTGAGTGAGAGAAAGAGGGAGGGGGAAAATGAGAAAGAAAGAGATGTGGGAGTTCAGAAGAGAGAACAGGGAGGAGCAAAGAGTGGGAAAGAAAGACAGGAAGAGAGAGCAAGAGCAGAGTAGGGAGAGAGGAAAGAGAAATAGAGTGTGTGTGTGTGTGAGAGAGAGAAGAGAGAAAAAAAGGATAAAGACAGAAAGACAAAAGACTGCTTGCTCAGCAGTTCATTTGTGTGAGGGGTTTGAGCAGCAGGCATGCGTTCAGTATGCCCTCATTAGTGTGTGCGTGTGTGCAGCTTGCCCTCACTTGTGTGTTTTTATACCTGCAAATAGTTTGATGGCACACTGTCCAGTTGTGAGTGTGTGTGGGTGTGCACTGGCTATTTCAATAATTCATGCAAACAGTGTGATAGAACACACTTTAACAGAATTAATATTGTCCAGTTGTGTATGTGTGTGACCCTCAAACATGCTTCATGTTTCATGTTGTGCAAGTATGTGGCTTCGGAGTCACTGATGCATTAACGTGTCATCAGCGATTGTTGCCTTCTACTTGCCTACTAAATTAGCTGATTTTAGGATACTCAAATTAGTCCCAGTTAGCCTTAGCCCTTTCCACTTCCACAGTGTCTGTGTGTGTGTGTGTGTGTGTGTGTGTGTGCACGTGTGCACATGTGTGGCACCTGTCTCAGTAGACATGCGGGTCCTCGTACTTCTCTTCTCAAATATCATAGCAATGGATTTCCCTTGTAGCAATGGAACAAACTGGACATACCCAGAAGACAATCTTATTGGCTAGCATTAGATAGCAAAATATGCCAGCACAAATCCAGTGCACAACGTCTTTAAATGAATTTATCAACAAAGGATTATTGTATCTACCTGTCCTTCATTCTTAATCCTCTTCTTCAAGTCCGCGGAGACCCAAAGAATGTGTCTGATCTCGTCTGGTGTAAAATCTTTGAGCGTGAGAAAGTTGCGGTGCTTCAGATTTACCACACTCTGAGCAGCCGCCTTTGAACTGAAAGAAAAAAACACCAGAAATAAAGAATGATGTAAAAACTCTCCAACCAAAACGTTATAGACTGATTTGGTGCTAAAATGGGTTAGTAGAACACGGGCTTACTTCGGGAAGAGACAAGGGGGCGAAACCACGAAGGCCAAGAGTTATTTTACAGCCCATCACCTAATTTAGCTCTCGTGGTAACGTTAACCCCAACCAAGTTAGCTTTCATTCATTATCAAGGAGGGGAATTCTCTCACGGTTGTGCTCTTACCTAAAGTTTCTCGACAAGTGACAAGTTCTCAAGGCAGTCGCCAGAGACTTTTTGAGAGCGAACATGGTGACATAAAGTGTTAGAATGAAGATCTACAGCTTTGAGACGCAACTCCATCCACGAGCACACCCAGCCAGACAGCTGCCACACCGCAGGCACGCGCGCGCTGCGTACACTGTCCTGTCAGCATGTTGCCCTACAGCTGTCCGAGTGGGCGGACAGAAGAACCGAGATTTAAAAAGTTTTTTCCCCCTTTATGAAAACATGATGCAAAATGTAAAAAACGCACGATAAAAAGAAAGCCCTTCTGAACCACTCTTTGTAGATTTTACAAAAATCCGATAATTGAAATATTGATTCCAATGCATAATAATATCGTGCAATTAATGCATAATGTTCCAAAATAGCATGCTTTCATGATAAATTGTGCAGTCCTCGTGCGTGCAGTTTTTTTTGTCTCCTCGTTTATAATTCCAGTAGTTTACCTGTTAAAGTTAATTGAAAATAGTTGTTTAAAAAGTATGTATTAGTTAATATGTATGACGTTATAGTAGGTGTCTAAAAAATCGGAAGGAATAATTAGAAAAAGAGAGGAATAATGCAAAAAAAGAGAAGGCGCTTGAGTTTTTTTCCAACAGACTCATAAATATATATTTGACGTGGGCGTTCCCTGATCGACAGCTTGCAAACAGGTTGTGTACTTCCGGTTCACCTTGCTGTCTCTACGACCGGCCGGTGTTTTCTTGAAATAACCCACAGAGCGGCGGCCCGGCGGCAAAGAGCCAACGGGTTGAAGAATGCCATCACCTCGCCAAGAACTGGGTGGCGGGAGATATGACAGGCGGAGCGGAGATCAGCATACCGGGTTAGAGAGATCTAAAAACCGTTTGACCAGTCTGGGTAATGTTAGTTGTCTGCCACTCTTGACTGCTGCTGCTCACACAGGCTTAAGTGTAAGAGAGGCAGACAAGCTACTTGCTAATGCTTGTCAATAGTATTAAGTGCAAGAGCTATTCTGAGGAGACACAGCCAAGGTTTAGGATTAATTCTGCTCTTAATATCTTTCCCACGTTGTTTGTGAGTGTGTGGTGGCTGTCTCTGTGTGTTTGTGTCTGTGTGCAGAGTGTGGTGTATAGTTGTATTGCAATAGGCTATCAATACTGCAGTTTTGACTGTATTAGGCTACTGGAGTAAATGCAATATTTTGCACATTAAATATTGCATTCATAAAAATACCTCAAAGATACTGCCAAAATAATTTATTAAAAAGAATTTCACTGGACCACGATGCAGTTTCTTTTAAATCAGGGAGCGTGTGGTGTGTGGGTATGTTTGAATAATAACTCTGTGCATGAATGTCTGTGTGTGTGTGTGTGTGTGTGTGTGTGTGTGGTGTTCTGACAGACTCCGGAGCAGTATTCACATTTGGGAAAAGTAAGTTGAGAGAAAATGTCCCCAGCCGCTTCTGGCTGAAAACCGATGTTCCCGTGCGCATCTGCTGTGGCGACGCCCACTCCGCCCTAGTAACAGGTAGGCTAATTATAACATCACTTCTGCTCCCTGCCTCTCATCCTCACCCATGTCCACACATCCTCAGGGCTAAACGCATCAGCCCTGAGCCCTGATCCCTCAAAGACTTCATGGAATTAGAATTAGTCCTTCATGAAACAGAGCCAGTATACTGTTTAGGAGGCTTATAGGAGGCCTCAGGATAAACAAGACATCAAGGCTCACGCCATTGTCAGTGTAATAATTAACCAGCGTACCCAATGTCAAGATAATATTATGGACGATCAATGTCAAAGTAATGTACAGATGCACACAGGGCAGGGATAAAGAGAGCCAAAAGAGTTTCCTTCTGGCAACGTTGTCCAGAAAGTGACCTTTTCCGGAGACTGACATAGTCTGGCAACATTGCACAGCGGTTTAAATGAACTTCTGTCTCACCATCTCTCTCTGCCTGTCTCACCATCTCTCTGCCTGTCTGTCTCTGCAGCACAAGCTCTAAATCAACCTCTGACTCACCATCTCTCTCTCTCTCTGTGTGTCTGTCTCACCATCTCTCTGCACAACCATCTCTGTCTCTGTCTCACCATCTGTCTGTGACACCCTCTTTCTCTGTCTGTCTGTCTGTCTGTCTCTGTAGCGCAGGGACGCCTGTATGTGTTTGGCAGCAACTCCAGTGGTCAGCTGGGCTTGGAGGCTGAAGGAGCTTTGAGTAAACCTACAAGTCTAAAAGGTCCCTGTCTCTTATTCTCTCTTGCATTCACACACTCTCTCTCTCTCACACACACACACACACACACACACACACACACGTGTTAATAAAATAATATGTTCTGAGGTTGAGAGGTTTCTGTGGACTCCAAGCAGCAACATGTAAGAAAGATAAAACAAACAGCTTCACTTAGATCTGCTGTCCAACAGAACCACTTACAGAGTATTAGAGGAACAGGGCTTCTCAGAAACCACCCAAAGGACACAGGCCACTTTGAAGTCAAGCAAAACTTTCTCTCTCTCTCACTCACACACACACACACACACTTGCTTTCTGTCTCTCTCTAACACACACACACACACACATACAGTACAGCTGGCAAAGGTCTAAAGCTAAAACGTTTAAAGATCTCTGAGGTAATTTCTGGAAACTTCTTTGCAACACTGAACTCTGTCCAAAACATTAGAGTCCATTAGAGACAGATTAAATCCCTAGTGTTGGTGTGGGGCAACATCCACACACAGAGCACAGACACAGGCCTTTTTACTTACTAGAGCGATGAGGACAAGGAGCTATACACACAAACACACACACACATATGAACTCATAAGTAGACATATTTGTTTGATGTCATTTTGTAAAACTGGTGTTGAAAATGTTTGTGTGTGTTTGTGTTTCCACAGCTCTAAGGTCTGAAAGAGTGGAGCTAGTAGCCTGTGGGAAGAATCACACCCTCATCAGCACCGGTCAGCAGTGTCCTATGTAGACTACACACACACACACACACACACACACACACACACAGACACACACACCACTCAGACGGACAGCAGGCACCTCCACTCCTACGTGCACTCCCGTTCACCCCTTCCCACTGTGGCACCATGATGCAACGCTACTCCCTACTCACTACTGGAGCAGCTTAGCTTTAGTGTCTTGCTCTCGCACACTTTGATAGTCACAAACACTTGATCCTCCTACTCCTCCATCACTTTACACGCGGGTGTTAGTACGGATATGATGATGATACCATATGAAGATAAAATATGATTCTATACAGCATGAAGCTGACACAACGTATGACAACGTGCCAATTCTGTGTTTGATGATGTTAAAATATAAATGATGTTGATTCTATATATGATGGGTGCTGATACTATATATATGGTAATGTTGATTCTATATATATAGATGTTAATAATAAACCTTTTTCAGTCCACTAACCTTGCACGGTCACCTAAGAATTGTTTTGTGTGTGTGTGTGTGTGTGTGTGTGTTTCTGTTTGTGCGCTTAGCACAAGGACAGGTCTTTGCCACTGGAGGAAACAGGAATGGACAGTTGGGCCTTGGTCACCATGGAAACAGAAGTCACTTTGAGGAGCTGCACCCCTTCTGTGAGCATGCACCCATCAAAATGCTGGCAGCTGGCAGCAAAACCTCCGCCGCTCTAACAGGTGTGTGTGTGTGTGTGTGTGTGTGTGTGTGTAATAGACAGCAGTCTTTCTTTTGGGCTGTGTGTGTAGACATTTGGGCATCTGATGTAAATAGACAGGGATGCTTGACAGTTCATGCCCCCATTGTGGATTGATTGACCCATAAAATAGTCTTGTGTGAGGTGCTGGAACTTAAGCCCTTTGATAGCAAGCATTAGTGATGTGAGTTTGATGCAGGTAGCACATGGTAGCTCAACGCACAGAGGGGTGCGTGCCACGTGTCTCTCTCTTTAACACACACACACAAACACACACACACACACACTAGCCAGGGGTAGCCAGGGTAATGAACAGAGGCATCACATGCTTTTTGGACTGAATGAAGACCAGATGGACAATTGGGTTCTTTAGCCTTAGCCCTCTTTAGCAGTTTAGCAGTTTGTCTGTGTGATGTAGTAACTGTGTGTGTATGTATGTGTGTGTGTGTGTGTATTTGTGTGTGTTAGACAATGGCAGGTTATTCATGTGGGGCGATAACTCTATGGGTCAGCTTGGCCTGGGGACTACAAGTGAAGTCTTGTTTCCACGGGAACTGAAAGTGGACCAGCCAGTCACATGGGTCTCCTGTGGATTTAAACATTCCGCATTCGTCACAGGTATAAACTAAGCAAATAACTTTTTGTGTGTGTGTGTGTGTGGATTGTAGGATTGGGTAAAACAGGAGGAATTAAAATGGTTGATTGTCCCTGCATGTATACTGTGTATATGTACTGTATGTGTGTGTGTGTGTGTGTGTGAGACTGTGTGTAGTTTAGAGCTATAGGTATCATTGTCATGTGTACTGTTATGTGCATGTATACTGTGCATTTATAATGTGCATTCACGTTTGTGTGTGTGTGTTTTTGTGTGTGTGTGTGTGTTTGTGTTTGTAAATCTTAGATGTGGGACATTTGTTTACTTTTGGAGAGAGTTCAGGTGGGAGGCTGGGTCTGTCCCCTGACAAGCTGACCAATCACAGAGTCCCTCAGCAGGTGAACATTCCAGAATGTGTACAGAAGGTGGCGTGTGGAGGGGCACACACACTGGTCTTGACAGGTATACACACACACACATACACACACACACACACACACACACACTTACTTGGACTGATACACACATACACACACACACACTTTCAGACATACACATACCCAAGATACACAGAGCACTCTCTGGAGTAGTGCTGTTCCAGCAAACAGCTGTTTAGGACAAACAACTCTGATCTGTGTGTGTGTGTGTGTGTGTGCGTGTGTGTGTGCGTGTGTGTCAATCAGACAATAGCAGCCTTTGTTTACGAGCAGTCCAGTTTGCATCAACCATAAACAGCCTTTCTCTTCACTCAGCAATCCTGTCTAACTTGGCAGTTTGAAAATACATGTAATGCATTAATTTGCACTGACCCATTTTTAGGGCCAAACCAACGCCATTATTTCCATTGACTCATTTCCATTGAGGCGATAATCAAAAAGGATTATTATTGTAGTATGCCTTCACCTTTTTCTCATTTTTCAATTCTGAAATGTTTAGTGTATGAGCATCAATAATCATAACTGCATCACTGCAACAGTAGTGTTACTGATGGACTTTAATGCACAAAAAATGTGGTAATGACATAATAGCTTTGACATAATAATAATAGCTTTGACATATTATTATACATAATAGCTTTGACATAATAACTTTGTCTACTGTAGGTCTAGTGTTTTACTCATTCTATCTCTCTTTCTCTCTCTCTCTCTCTCTCTCACTGTTTCCTTCTCTTACGTTCTCTCCCTCTCCCTCTCTCTCTCTCTCTGTCCATCAGAGAGATGTCTGTACTCGTTTGGTCGTGGGGAGTGTGGTCAGCTGGGTTTAGGGACGTTCGTATTTCAGGTTGACCTTCCCACAGCTGTCAATCACACAGGAAAGGGCGGGATCACTCACATCACCTGTGGCGACAACCACTCTGCCATTGTTACAGGTAAGATGTGCACACAGGTACACATACTCTTACACATACACATGCATTCGTACACTCTCTCTCCCACACACTGACTTTGCCCTATACTCACACACACTGACTCCTCCCGTCAGACGGTGGTCTTCTCTATACATTTGGAGATGGTCGTCATGGGAAACTAGGCCATGGAGATGAGAACTTTGCCAACCAGTTCAACCTGACTCTCTGTCAACGCTTTCTCAACTTCTGTGTGGAAACAGTGAGTCAACATATAAACATGCACGCACACAGATGACTACCCTCTTAATTGCTATGCGAATGTGATATCATATTTCTGCAAGACTAGACAGACTGACATCCCTGTTTCTTTCCATTATGTGTGTATTTATCTGTAGATTAAGTCTATGTGTGTGTGTTTGCTTGCGTACAGGAGCAGTCACACATTGGAGTTATTTTGCTTTCAGTAAAATATGTGTGTGTTTGTGTGTATAATATGACTCTGTTTAGTAATGTGTGTGTGTGTTGGTTTTCTTGCTCTCAGGAGATGGAGATGTCTGTGTGTGTGCAATATTTCATCTCTGTGTGTAGCAATATGTCTGTGTGTGTGTGTGTGTGTTGTAGGTGGTTTGTGGGGGCAGTCACATGCTGGTGTTTGCTCACCCACGGCCTCAAGAGATGGAGGTGTGTGTGGACCAGGATGAGGTCACACCCCCTTACCTGGAGCCGGCTGTCTCCACGCTGCTTCTGGGACCGCCTCCTGACATCTCTGAACCGGTCACAATCTCTAACTCTCAGCCCGCCTCTCTAAACAGTAGCCTATCAGCGAGAGCCAGGCGTAGACAGAAGGTGAGACCGGCCAATCTGAGCACAGCTATGTTTGGATCAATTTGCTTATCAAATATCAGCCTCTGTCTTCTCTATACGTTTGGAGATGGTCGTCATGGGAAAGTCTGGGGCGGAAATTATGTGTTATACTTCAAGGCCAAGATAAAAACGCAACTAAATGTGAAGGACAACCACATGTGAACCGACCACACTGTCCAGATATCCACTAAATACAATGCTTGTAACCTTAACTCCAACCTTAGTAAAACCATTCAGGTTAGTCATCAGGGTGGGACTGTACTAACCCTAGAACACAGTAGAACCACTCAGTTTAGTCATCGTGGCTGCACTTATCCCAACCCTGACCCTAGAACTCAGTAGAACCTTTCTGTTTACTCATCATAGCTGTACTAGCCCCAGCCTAAGAACACAGAACCATTCAGTTCAGCCATCAGTTTTACTAACCCTAGAACTCAAAGGAAACTATTCAATTTGTGACTTGCACATCCTTATGTGTCCTTGTGTGTGTGTGTTTCAGGAGGGCTCGCTTGAAGGCTTTGTTTCCTTGAGCCCTATCCGCCCCAGAGCTGCAGAGGTTGAAGGGTCACCCAAAGGTCCACCCAAAAGCCCCCTCAAGCGCACCCCAACCGGGCCCCCTGCTGTCCTGCCCACAGGCACCCCCAAACGTAAGACCATCACCTCAGTAACACAGGATAGTAGGTGCATACACTAAACTCTCCCAAACACAAGGCCGCCATTTCGATGACACACACAAGTAGATCTACACATGAACTTAAAGAGATATCATCGCCACATATTCATCATATCCCACAGACCTGTTTGAGGTAATGGAATGAAACTCACTTGAATGAAACTCACCAGTCAGTTAAAAGAGCAGTAGATTGCATAAGGTTTTCTCATTCATTTTGAAACGACAGAATGTGGAAGCCTTATGCAAGACTACGGGTTGAAATTCTCTTGAATTTTCCTTCAATCTTGGCCTCCCTGGTTAAACATTTTGCAGCATATGTATGCAGGCCTGGCCTACCATCTAGTGGAGCCAATGACCACAGTGTAGTGTAGTGTGTGCCAGCATAGTAGAGTAGCCACTGATTCATGACCACAGTGTAGCATAGCCACTGATTCATGACCACAGTGTAGCATAGCCACTGATTCATGACCACAGTGTAGCATAGCCACTGATTCCTGACACAGTGTAGCATAGCCACTGATTTCTGATCACAGTGTAGCATAGCCACTGATTCATGACCACAGTGTAGTCAATGGCAATTATCCATAGTCATTCTGTGGTGTAGTAGGTATGTACATTTAATGTAGACAGTACACTGAGCAGACAGTAGTCTGTGCTGAATGTTCAGCCTCTTTTGTCTCCAACGTCTTTACCTGGTCATGTCCCACTTCCCTTGCTTATAGGTCGGATGGATGTCACACCTGTGGTCAAGAGACAGGAATCAGGTACCATTGAGTCACCTGTACAGGTAAGTGATTGTATGTGGAACTTTGGTGATGTTGGGGCCTTTCTGACACATTATAAATTGCTCTGTTACTCTCTGCATATACTGTCTCTTTCTATTTATCTCTCCCTCTCTCTATCTGACTCTCTCTCTCTTTCTCTTTCTCTCTCACTAGCAGAGGCCATCCAGTGGAGGGGAGGCAACAGACCAGGTCCCGTCTACAGAGGAGCAGGCCAATAAGCTATGTGAGGTTGTTTCTATAACTGTGATGGAGCCAGAGTCCCCTGAGGAGACTAGTTCTAAGAGGGAGTCAGTCCAGAAGAGAATGGCTGAACAGAAATCACAACAGACTGCCCAGGACAAATCTAGCCCACTGAAGGTCAAGTCTACCCCATCAAAAGTTAAGGAGACGGACTCTGAGTCTGTAAAAAGTAGAGGAAAAAGTGGGGAAAGGAAATTCCCACTGCAAGGCCCTGAGTTTAGATCGAGTTCTGAAGGTCGTCACAGGGTCAGATCCTCCTCTGGGAGAGAGAAGGATGCCAAGAGAAGCCCATCCAAAGTGCACTCTGATGTAGAAGCTAGTCCTGTCAAAGTTCCAAAGGAAGGAAGTATCTCGTCTGACAAAGAACAGAGTATGGATCAAGATGTTTCTCAAATAACAGAAGATGACATTAAATCAGGCAAAGAGGAAGAGGACAAGCAGATCAAAGACTCATCTCTGCGGACTTCCAAAGCAATGAGCCAGTCACCCTCCAGGGCAGAAGTCAGTCAAGCATTGACAAAAAAGGCCAAGGCAAGGCGCCAATCGACATCCAGCAACAGGTCTACTCCAGACCTTAGCCAGCTACTATCTAGCCCATGGTCTACCCCATCCAAAAGGCAGTCAGAACCAAAGACTCCAAAGTCAGGTCACGGTCAAGCTGATCAATGGACCGCAAATGCTGGCACCCAGTCGAAAATAAAAAAGATCTCTGCTCAAGTAAACAGCCAATCATCATCTAGTCCATGGGACTCTCAGTCCAACAGTCCATCGCCATCTAGACAGCGGTCAGCTACTGGAAGGAAGGCCCAAAGTGGCCTCAAAGAGCTTGTGAGAGAAACCCCCCCTAAGACACAGGGGGGTGGAGCATCTAGTGGGATTGTGGGAAATGTGGTTTCTGCAGTGGCAGGTGTAGCACTTGCAGGCTCAGCAGCACTACTGCAGGAGGTAGTCTCAGACGGAACATCCACCCCCAGGGACCAGTCAGGTACCAGCAGTGATCAGGAAGCCATGGAGCAAAGCACCAATCAGGACGGAGAGTCGGAATCCGGAAGGCAGTCTCAAGTGCTGAAGGACGATGGACGGAACATGGGAAGACAAGAAAAGAGGGATGAGAAGGAGGAGAGTGAAGACTGGAGCTTAAATCTCAGTGAAGCAGAGGAGGGTCAGGAAGAAGCAGGGGAGGAAGGAGAAGTTGAAGAAGGGGAGGAGGAGGAAGAGGGCACTGTGGTTGGAGAAGGGGAAGAGGACGTGGAGAAAGAGGAAGGGGACAGTGAGAAAGGAGAGATGGAGAGTAGAGAGAGTGAAGGAGAGAAAGAAGGGGAGGAAGAGGGTAGTGGAACAGCGGAGAAAGACAGTGGAGAGGGAGAGGAGAAAGAGGAGGGAGAGAGTGTGAGCAGAGTGACGGGCAGTGAGGAAGAGAAGGAGAGCAAAGAAGGGAGTGAAGCAGAGGAGGAAGAGGAGGAAAGTCAAGCTGAGCAGGAGGAAGAAAAGGAGAAAGAATCTCAACAGGAGGAGGAGGAGGAGGAAGAGGAGCAGACAGAATGGAAAGATAGTGTGGTAGAGTCTTCCCAGAAAGAAGAGGGGGAAGAGGAGGGGGGAGAGAGAGAAGGAGAGGAGGAGAGTGGAGAACAAGAAGCAGAAGGGGAGGATGAAGGAAAAGAAGAGGAGGAGGAGGGAGTGGAAGCAGGAGAGGAGGAAGAGGGGGAAGGAGAGAATGAAGATGAGGGTGAGAATGGAGGGAAAGAAGAGGGAGAAGGTGACGAGGAAGAGAAAGATGATGAAGAGAGTGAAATCAAAGGAGAGGAAGAGCAGAATAATGAAGAAGGAGAGGGGGAAGAGAATGTTGCTGAAGAGGAGGAAGGAGAAGGAGAAGAAAAGGTTGCTGAGGAGGAGGAAGTAGAGGGGGAAGAGAATGTTGCTGAAGAGGGGGAAGGAGAGGGGGAAGAGGAAGAAAGAACAGAACAGGAAGAAGAAAAAGAAAGTGAAGAGCAAGAGGGAGAGAGGGAACAACAAGAAGAGAGTGAAGAGACGGCAAGGAATGAAGAGGAGACAAAAGAAGAAGAGACAGAAGGTGATGGAGAGAGAGAGCAAGAGAAGAGGGAGGAGGAGGAAGGAGAAGAGTCAGAACAAGGGATGAAGAAGGTGAGAAAGGGACTGACAGAGGAGGAAGAGAAGTCTTCTGAAGCAAGAGGAGCAGACATGGCAGAGGAGAGGGAGACCGGAGGAGAGAAAGAGGCGGAGGAGAAGAGCCCAACCAGAGGAAGTATCAGAGAGCAGAGGCGGTTGAAGAAAGACAAGGCTGTGGAGAGAGAGGAGGAGGAGGAGGAGGAAGAGCAGGTCCAGGTGAAGACAAGAGCCAAAGAGCAGGGGAAGCAGAAAAAGACAGAGTGGAAGAAACCTCAGAAAGAGAGTGAGGAAGAGGAGGAGGAGGAGAAAGTTCACAAAGAAGTCAAAGCCAAACAAAAAACTCAAGAGCAGGTGAAGCTAAATCAAAAAGGGAAAGAACAAAAGAAGCCCAAGAGAGAAGAAAAGAAAGAGGAGGAATCAGATGATGAGGAAGAGGTTCAATCTAAACAGGTATCAAAGAAAGGGATGAAAGGACAACAGAAAGGGAAAGAACAAAGTGCACCAAAGAAAGTGGAAAAGAAGAAAGAGAAAGATGTGAAACAAGAGAGTGAAGATGAAGAAGAGGAATCAGAAGGAGCGGAGGACGAGGAGGACGAGGAGGAGGAGAAACCCAAACAGAAGACAAAAGAAAAAGTGAAGCAGAGGCAGAAAGGAAAACCCAAACAAATCCACAAGAATGAGAGTGAAGATGAGGAGGAGGAGGAAGAGGAGGAATCTGACGAGGAAGAGGAATCTGAGGAAGAGGAGGAAGTGATGGTAAAACAGAGATCTAAAGGGCAGCTGACTCCAAAGGATAAAGCCAAGGGGCAGAAGCCGCTGACAAAGACACCGAAAAAAGGCAAAGATGACCGTGAAGAGAGTGAAGAGGAGTCATCATCATCAGAAGAAGAAGAAGAAGAAGAAGAGGAGGAGGGGGAGGAAGAGTCATCATCAGAGGATGAGAAGCCTGTCAAACTAAAACAAACTGTCAAGGTGCAGGGGAAACCAAAGCAGATGATAAAGGACAAGAAGAAACCAGCAAAAGGGAAGATATCTGAAAGTGAAGATGAGGAGGAGGAGGAAGAGGAGGAGGAGGAAGAGGAAGAGGAAGAAGAGTCAGAAGAATCAGACGAGGAAGAGGAGGAGGAGGAGGAAGAGGAGGAAAGACCTAAGAGAGGAAAGACTAAAGCAGCTCCCTCGGGTAGGCAGACAGGTAAACAAGCAGGTAAACAGACGGGTAAACAAACGGGTAAACAAGCAGGTAAACAGACGGGTAAACAAGCAGGTAAACAAGCAGGGAAACAGGCGGGTAGGCCAACAGGTAAACAGAGACCTGCTAATGGAGCCCCTAACTCTGAGGGCTTCTGGAATGATGTCTTACCACAGTACCTCGACCTTAGGTAGACACACACACACACGCACACACACACATTCATTGTAACACACACAAGCCAAGTGAAAGAGACTGACATACTGTACCCCCCCCCCCCCCCCCCACACACACACACATACTCTTTACATAGACACATGCACACTCCTTCCTAATCAAGCACATCAGCTTGGCAAAGTATTGGCATCAGCTTGCTGTGTTTGTGTCTTGTTGTTAATCGTACTATTTTATAACCTTAGTTCACAGGTCTTTCTTCTAACTCGCCTCTGTTCTGTGTTCACCACCATTCTTATCCACCTCTTGTAACATGAGTTTATTGGGCTGTTTCAGTGTTTCACCGTAATTTTACAGATGTCCGTTTTGTAGTGTCAGTTTCAACATCTGGAGAGTTTAGAAGTGTTGGTTAAAACATCTGTAATGTAATGATTGTCAGTAAGTGTTTGTTTCAATTTGTTTTGAGTGTGAAGATGATTGTTCTGAGGCTTGTTTTACAAAATTCTTAAACCTGTTTCAATTGGTTGTTAAGGTGTTCAAAAGCCTTTTTAGATCTGTTGTACCGTCACTTTTGAGATGTTTGTTCTAAAGCCAGTGTAAATCGGTTGTACAGTGAGTACTGAGGTGTCCATTTTTAAGTCTGTTTAAATCTGTTGTACAGTGCGTTTGGTTGTTTCTGACTCCTCTCTGGTCCCCTGGAGTCCTGCCTGTCTCTGATAGCTCCTTGGGCCAGTAGAAGGCTGCTGTGTGTGTTTTGGATCTTGGTCTGTATGAAAGCATTTTCTGTTGGGGAGTTTTCTTATTACACACGGACACAATGTTTAATAGAATAACCAATGTTTCATTATTCTGTATAAATGTGAATTGAAAACATGATGCTGACCTACTATTTCTTTTTGTAACTATTCCATTTAATGTCAACCCTAAAATTAAAACCTACTCAATACACACACATACACACACATACACACACACACACGCGCGCTAGAGACACATGTATTCAAGTTTGTCAAGCTGCCCACTCATGTCCACCTAACCATCTACACACACTTTTGCCTTTTCTGACACACTCACACACACACACACACAGGTACCTGTCACATTGTGATGCACATACATAGACTCCCTTCAAATGCTCTCGCAGTGAAAACGCTCTCTCTAATACGCTACCTTCATTCTCTCAAAGAGTCAGTGGAATCATGCCAGCATTTCAAATAAGACAAATCAAGCTGTCACCTCTGCAGGAGAGGCGTCATTCTTCAGTCTGGCTCGTGTGATGGGAGCAGTGATCAGATCAGAACGGGGTTGAATGTCTCTCCACTGTCCTTCTATTTATTCAAGTAATAACCACACAGACAAGCCCGGAGATCTACAAACTATCATAAGCAGACACCAGAACTTTCCCTCTGTTAAGAATACTATTATTAAAACATTCACACAGGCACACAAACATACATTTGATATATGGTATGTAATTACGTAACCGCTACCACTTGTCAGCTACTGTGGCACTCACTCTATTACCACAAACCACAGGCAGAACACACACATACACACAAATCCAGTACACTTGCAAACACGCAAACACACACATACATCTAACCACGGCACACACACTCAGCGTGGCACATCCAGGCCACAGCTCTCACACACACAGGCACATCCAGACCACACATATACACATCCATCCAACCATAGCACATACACATAGATACTGGCACATCCAGGCCACACACACACACACACACATGCAGGCCACAGCAGGAGTGTCAGGCTTGAGTGTGTGTGTGTGTGTGAGCACTCCCAACACTTCAGCTGTCTGTTAGGGGTCTAACACTCAGGGGCCTCGCAGGTGTTGAGCAGTCTGTCACTGTTGGCCCAGAGTGACACGGGCATGAATCTATGAGGCCACACATAAGGTCAACAACAACACCACTTAACACACCCCTGTGCCTGTGCCTCCCCCAAACTGGCAGTGTGTTCAAATGCAGCTCTCTATAGGCTATGCTACAGGCCTACTACAACTGACACTGAATAATAATAATAATTGCATAGATGCCTCACATTTGGCTGAGTTCAGGGCCAGTTTAGGCCCAAGGCAGCAGCAGGTGAGAGTGCTGAGTCTGTAGCCAAGGGTTATTTGATCCAGAACTCAGCACAGGAAGGCAGGGATTAACACCCTAGCTAATGTGTGTATCTGGGGAGAAAAGCTGGAGGTGGACAAGAGTGTCTTTATACTTCAAATTTGTTTAAGGGACAGAATGAATGCATGGGTGTGCGCGCTCTCTGATGACAAGAGGAATGTTTGTCTGAACCAAGAGTTTCACATAAGTGCGAAGAGGCTGCCGGTAAACAAACGCACACACACACACACTCACATTTACATATTATAAAGGAGCGAAGCGAAGCCGCAGAGTTGGCCTCCTATGCCAAACAGATCGCGCGCCAGGATGGATCCAAGTCCGCGCGGGATGAAAGGCTCTCGTGTTTCTTTGGGGGAGGCGGGCCCTCGCGGAGGAGGAATGCGCCGGAGGTTTCGGACTCAAAGCCCATGCAGTTTTGAACATGGACACCTGGCTGTGTGCGTGCGTGCTCCTGGGATTCCAACTCTCGTGTTGCTTTGGATACGAAGGTAAGAACTCCTGTACTTAGCTGTAACTTCTGACAGGCTTGTTTATTGACACTCAAAAGGCAGACTGCCTCGCTCACTCTAAAGCGAAATCCAGTAGCCTATGAAAACCTGATATTTTTTTAACCTATAAAAGCTTAATTGTTCTTCCATTAAGTCGATGAAATGTCCAGCTTTCGGAGCAGTTTCAGAATCCGGGGATCAGAATACGGGGTCTGTGAGTTCTGTTTACGTGGACAGAATTGGGGCTGGGGGGAGAGCAAGGGGGCGGAGGGGGGCATGGTTAAGGGGGGAGAGGAAGGGGAAACAACTGGCACAGAGAACTCCTCTCATCCGACCGCGCACCAACAAAACAAGCCTGCACACTGACCTGGCGATGGGTCAATGCGGCCTTGACCGATAGGGACTCGGGACAGAATTAGCTAAACAGACCTTGCTAAAAAATATATACATGTAAGCCTTTGGCAAGTTATGCAGCTTTGCAGACCATCGCTGCGACTGTTAGAAATAACATTTGGCAGCGCGGAATTACTGCGAGGGCCAGAAAAAATGGGTCAGTAGTTGTGAAGCAATACTGAAAGTCTTTGTGCTCTGTGGTCCTTCAGGAGTAGTATGTTCGCTCCTGGAGTGTGTGAGCATATGGTTCCAATGAAGGCGCTTTCTCTCCCCGCGTGCTTTGATATTTATCAGATGACAGTGCAGCGAGTCACTCAGTAGCTGCGTGCGTCAGAGGAGTGTGCGTCCCTCCTTTTCCACTCCGCTCCGCACGTCGGTGTGTGTGTGTGTGTGTGTGTGTGTGTGTGTGTGTGTGTGTGTGTGTGTGTGTGTGTGTGTAATGCTGTGCTGTGCCAGAAGGTGCTGCCGGCCGCCGCGGTATGGCTTTTACGAGCGGCTTTAGGGAAAGCCCGCGGTGCAAACTGAAGCGCTTTTCTGGAAGATCTGAAACTTCTGTCCTGAATCGTGCTGTAACCTACAACTGCACATTGAGTCTTGTCCTGGACTGCTGTGCTGCCAGATTTTTTTTTACTTATTCCTGTGATTTACTGGCTGCGCGCGACCTCACCTGACCTCGTGCGAAGTCTGTCATTACTGTACTGGAATATCCGGAGACATGCTCTGGTGGAGGACATCAGCGATTTAACCCTTCATGTGTCATGCTTACTCTGTAGACTGGTATACTTACTGACTGTGGGTATGAGTTTTTGTGGAGTTGGCAAACCGTCACAGCACTGCTGAAATGATGTAGCCTAGACATGGACTGACAGTTGACACGTCCCCAACCCAAACTCCGAAGCTTCCAACCTCTATTGTGTGCTTGTCTTGTCTGTGATGTACCGTACTGTATTGTAATGTATTGTAATGGCCTGTGTAGTGTAACGGTTTCAGTCACACAGCTGATAGGAATTTGTTTGTGTGTTTTATGCTGTCCATGGGCATGATGCAGCTGCAGAGCAATTTGGGAAAAACAAAGAGAGCAAGCAATATAGATAGATAGATAGATAGATAGATAGATAGATAGGTTGGTAGTTAGGCTAAAACACAGTAATGCATTAAAGATATTTCGGATGACATGATACAGTTTGATATAAGATGCAGTAATGGTGTGATAATGGTTGATAAAGGAACATTGTGGGAAAGCTGTGGGATTGTGGGTCATGTAGTCCTGTGGAGATTTATGGAAGAGCTCCCGAGGTGCTTGTTTGGACAGATCCACATGTAGTCATGTTTTATGATTACAGCTGGCCTGTGGTCTTTGTGTCTTCCAGTGTGTGTGTGTGTGTGTGTGTGTGTTTGTAGCTTCAGGGCACACCTCACCTGGCTACTGGCTGTTTTGTATGTGTGTGTGTGTTTTGGGGGTTGGGGGTTGTGTGTGGGTGTGTGTCTATCATTGTGTTCTCTCTGTAATCACAAGCTGTAACATGCACCCATGCCACATAAATCAGTTTAATACACATAGTAAAGAAGACTGGGCTTGGGGTTGCTATGAGATGAAGTCTCTCTCTCTCTCTCTCTCTCTCTCACACACACACACACACACACACATATTCATGCATATACATACATACACTTACAAACACAAACACACACACTTTTACATACACACTCATACACGCTCACATTCTCTCTCATACACACACACACACATACTTTTCTCTCTCTCTCTCTCTCTCTCACACACACACACACACACACATATTCATGTATATACATACATACACTTACAAACACAAACACACACACTTTTACATACACACTCATACACGCTCACATTCTCTCTCATACACACACACACACATACTTTTCTCTCTCTCTCTCTCTCTCTCTCTCTCTCTCTCTCTCTCTCTCTCTCACACACACACACACACACACACTTCCAGGAACGAACTTCAGTACAAGGTGACATGAAAGCCTCTGCTAAACATATTCAAGAATACACACACACACACACACACACAATTTTCTGAATACATAGTAGTAAATGCACCGTGTATATCTATCTGTTTATCTATCTATATACAGTGTATATATATATTTGTGTGTGTGTGTGTGTGTGTGGCCCATGTGATCCCTAAGCAGAACCACTACACCCCAACCCCAGTCCACTTGCCCGGTAGTGCTTTGGACCAGGTTCATCACCTAGCGACTGGAAAATGTGTCTGTGTGAGTGTTTATGTCTGTGTGTTTATGTGTGTGTGTGTGTGTGTGTGTTAGACTCTAGCCCCCATACACCTTGGCCCATGAGATCCCCAAATGGAACTAGTACACCCCCAACCCCAATGCAGAAACGCCATGGCTGGCTCATCACCCCTGTGCTACTGGAAGTGGAAAAAGTGTGTGTGTGTGTGTGTGTGTGTGTGTGTGTGTGTTAGGGGGAATCTTTGCATAGGTCTGTATGCAATCCTTGTGCTCCTTGTGAATATGTATTGGTTTAACAGAACTTGTGTTCAGCAATATGTGTGTTTGTTGTGTTTGGTGTGTGTGTGTGTGTGTTTGTGAAAGTTTGTTCCAGGCTCCAAGAGTTGCTCAACATTTTGCTGAGCTCAACAGAACTGAGTAAGACTCAGGAGCCAAGAGGATTTCTCTCTCTCTCTCTCTCTCTCTCTCTCTCTCTCTTATAGACACACACACATACATAGAGACACTCACTATCTCTCTCTCTCTTACAGACACACACACATACATAGAGACACTCACTATCTCTCTCTCTCTTACAGACACACACACATACATAGAGACACTCACTATCTCTCTCTCTCTTATAGACACACACACATACATAGAGACACTCACTATCTCTCTCTCTCTTA
>JAGFZM010005920.1:0-14354 GCA_017657215.1 Limnothrissa miodon
GTGCGCAGTATGTGTGTGAATGTGAATGTGTGTACACACCTCTTTCTCTGTGGAGTTGAGAGTCAGTAAGGCCATAGGGCTGTTGGGAGCGCTGCTGCCCGGCCCGGGAGGCATGCCCCCCTGATCAGGTCCCTGGGTGGGGCAGGGTAAGCTGACCGCCTGGGACCCGAGCTTGTTCAGGCTCACACAGCCTTGCTGTGTGGTAGACAGGTACGCTTTCACCTGCTGCCGCTGGGCCTGCTGAATGTGATACTTGGTGGGGTTCTCCAGGTGTGTATTCACCTGAGTGAGTGAGTCAGTGAGAATGAGAGA
This sequence comes from Limnothrissa miodon, assembly GCA_017657215.1. Taxonomy (NCBI): domain Eukaryota; kingdom Metazoa; phylum Chordata; class Actinopteri; order Clupeiformes; family Clupeidae; genus Limnothrissa; species Limnothrissa miodon. Next base: position 313 of record JAGFZM010005920.1, read on the forward strand.
GAGAGGGAGAAAGAGAGAGGAAGAGATAAGGTTAATATTGACAGTCAAAATATTTATTTAATGTTTACTGTTAAATGTTTACAGACTATCTGCGTTAAAAACAGCTTTGCAAACGAAACTGGAAGGTAAATAGATGGAGATCAAATAACTTAGAATTAAAATTTCTAATTTAGAATTTATCAATTAGATGCAATTTACAATAAAATAATTAAAAGCAAATAAAACGCATCCAAACTAACATCGAAATGTCACAATCACAACCAGCCACGTTCACAACCAAATGTCACATTAGACATCAAAAAAGCTGCGCATCAGAGCTATATGACGTTCAAGCCTACGCCATTTCTTTTGTAGGTCATGGCGAAAATAGATGAATTGAGCCGAACCTGATAATAGTGATTGTATTCCAGCATTTCTAGCATCCTTTAGATCTCAAACAATATGCGCTCGTAATCCAACACTAAATCAGCAGCACAGATAGAGATGCCGAAGTATCCTTCTCCCAGTTCTGTCAACATTGCACATCCCTTTTTAAGTGCTCTCGTCTTCTAGGAACTTTATAAAGACCGAGAAACTCATTCGCTATGCATGAAACACAGTTAGCCCTCTGAGATAAACAGCGGGGTCTTTTGAAAGAGCGTCTTGTTTTACACAAGTGATCAATGTATGGTTTTATGGCCCCTTTCTGACGTTGTCCTATACAATTAACTCCTTTTACCCTAAAAGCAACTTGTCACACTGACACTTGCCTCAGGACAGGAACGCAAACAGACAGGCAAACAAAAAAAATCATAAAGAGGATAGAAAAGGATAAACAATACAGCACACACTGCCACCACCTTTGGGCCACAATGGAATAAATATTTTAAATTCAATAAATAAAAATAAATAAATAATGGCTGCACAATGTTTTTTTCAAAGCACTTAATAGGCTAGGCCTAGTGTACTAGATCGTTTCTAAAGCTTTTCTACATTGTTGTGAGACACGAGACAATGATTAGAGACCGTTGTTAAATAGTTTTCAATCAAAAAGCGTTAACCCATAGGCTATGCTTAAAACAAAGGACACGTGCTTTTCGCACACGTGGAAAAGCTTCGTGTGTCACGTTAAAGATATCTGTTGTCCTATATTTAAGATCCTAGCCTAAATAATTATTAAAATATAGGAAGGCGGTGTCAGTTCACATATTCTAAACTTGCCATAATAAGCCATATTCTAAACTCGCAGTATCATATGGTGTGCATTAGTGCGCATTTATCTAATTTCCTTCATATCTGCTAATGCTGTAATTTGCACGTTTCAAGTAAGATCCTAATTATGATACGTGGGTTATTTTGCCATATATTTAATTGTGTTGCATCTCATTTTACTACTATAAAAAAGTACAATTCTTGTGTTTTTGTTTCTCAAATACATCAATAAATAAATAGTTGACAATGTGATGAGTGTGTGTGTGTGTGTGTGTGTGTGTGTGTGTGTGCATGCATGTGAAAGACTGAAAAGCACAGTTTAGGCTGGCAGTGTCATCTCTGTTCATAAGCCTAATAAATAGCTGTTCTGGAGTCTAGTGATTTTAGCCATTTAAACCTCAAAACTATAATTACGTGACTGTAAAAACCTGACTGTGAAAATGTGACTGTGAAATTAAAAACTTCATCTGAAGTGGAAGATACAATGCTAGGCTTTCTAGTGTGGTTGGCCATCCCAGATAAGGTCTGCTGTGACGTCAACAACAGAGAAATGAAAGAAGCAGTCACTGATGCTGGGTTGTTTGTAAACACATAACACATATAAAACAAAACCATCATAATCCACTAGCTTGTCATTATACTAATCCGTCTTTGCAGAGATATACACACATACTACACTTACGTACATACAGATCCTCAAAGTACACAGTACATTGCCATGTTTTATGTTTTTGTTGTTGTGCTGTTTGTTGCTGTTGTGTTTATCTTGTTTGTATGTGTTTTGCTCTACAGTATGTATCTGCATGTCTGTATGTGTGTAATGTTGTGTGGCTTTCTGTAATGTTATGTGGGGTTTTCCTTTTGTGCCAGGACCCCCTCCAAACCGAGATGGTAAATCTCAAAGGGTATCCTACATCCACTGTACTCCTCAAGGGACTGAGTCCACCAAATCATTTCCAACCTGTTGTTACTGCTACTGTAAAACATGGATCTTTAGAAATGTAACCTTTGTGAAACGCATTAGTTCACTTTTCAGTTAACTCAATGCATCCTGTGTTTAAGCCTGGCTGAGTTATTTTGGGCCTTGCTGGAGGGGGAGAAGACACACTTTCACATCACAAGACAGTTAACCCTCATCACAAGGCTCTTTACTTGTGATAGCAGCCAGTTACAGGGTTACCAGGGATGGTGGTGACGGGGCCTGGAGAGTGGGCAGGATGAGGTAGCCTTAGACCTGGCCTCAGGCTGAGCTCCAACAATGTCCAGGCCAAGAGAGGAAAAAACAAGTCACACACACAGCGACATCCGTTTCACTAGTTCCGTGTGTTACCATGGAACTATTCAGAGGAAAAAAAAGTGAAGAAACCGCGGACTGATGGTGACTTTTTGGGATTAGCATTCTTCAAAGTTACACAATTTTTCCAAAAGGGTCTTTTTCAACCACTTCCTCCAAATTAAATACTTATCTTTAGCTTCTGACTTTTCACATTGGCCAATCTATGGAAATAGCGATTCAACAAATCTAAATCAAGAGAGACATTTTTAGTTATTAATTCATTAAACCACATTCACAATGCCTTGGATTTACACTAGATTAACTACTTGCTAAAAAATGTGACCTCCATCCGCCGTAATCCAGATGGATTATATAACTCCGTCTGCACCAGAGGAGATGAAATGCATATTGAAACGTATTTTTTTTTTTATTCCTCCTTATTTTTTTTTTTAAATAAAACTCCTCTTTTTAATGTTCCACAAGACAACTGCGGGAGGATCTTTTTCAATGGCCACACACACACACACAAACACACACACACTGAGGAAAAAATCAGCTCCATCTGAAAAGGTTTCATAACAGCCATTAGAAAAAAAACCAACATGCGATAATCTGCTAATCCACCCAGACAGGCCCAGACTCAGGAGAATAAACTGGTGAGGAATTTACGCACGGAGCATTCCTTCCACCCATCCCTCCCCTAGCGGCCCCGGTTGGAGGTCAGGTCCCCACTCCTGGAATCTACTGACCCATTCAGGACACAGACTGCACGATTAGAGACACACATCAGTGCGCATCACACCCATTATACTCGCTTGTGTGTGTGTGTGTGTGTGTGTGTGTGTGTGTGAATGTGTATGTGTGTTTAAGCATGTGCATGTTTGTGTGTGTAAAGCAATGTCACTACTTCATCGTAGTCACGGAGGAAAAAAAAAGAAATGACACACATCTCCACTTGTGCCTCTGCTCTAGAGAAATAAAGTGTTCAGGGTGCACCCATACTCTTCACTGGTCCTATACTTCATGAGTGAAGCAAGTTTGCAGTGTTCTAAGTGTGCCTCTGAATGACGTTCCAGAATTCTCCTCTGTTCTTCTGAATGACGTTCTAAAAATTCTCCTCTGTTCTTCTGAATGAGAAGTTGCTCTAAGAAAGAACTTGAGGGACGGTGGAGAAAATGGATGTGTGCTTGCACAACCACAGACAGACTTAATTAGATTAGTTAATTGTATTGCGGCACAGCTGATTACAAACAAGTAATATGTACCTTATGAGGTTCCATCTTTGGGCAGAGTACTGAGCTACAAAGTGGTTTAGTTGAGCACTCAATTAGATATTTGGATGACTATATACTTGGGCTACATCAAAGTTCAGAGTTCTTTGAGAAACAGATTCAAATTCTGACAGTAGTTCTGGTTGGCAGAAGTCTTTTCCATTCCCTGTTTCAACTGTCCCAAACGTTTAGCTCAACAATACATTCCAACTTTCCGTGATCCAATTTCTGAGTTTGTTATTCAAACAGCATGCTGTTTACTGTAGTACAGCCCTCGGTTAAGTCCTAAAAAATAGGGTTAGTTAAGGAATAGAGCGGGTCTGTTGAGGCCATGATGAAACCGTAAATGGATAATCTAGTCAACTGTAAATAAACCCTTCTTGGGCCGAGTTGTTAAACAGACCTGCAGTGCACTGGAGCAGTGGCCTAATTCAGAGCATTCCTGAATTTCCTGCATTAACTGCGCGGACTCAGGGCCGTCTAGTGAAAACATGCTGATGTTTCAAAGAGACAAATGCACGCAACAGTAAGACATCAAATACAATCGTTTTTTTTAAAAAGAAGTCTCTGACTCTGTCTCTATATATGTTACACATACACACAACTATAAAGCTATGTTTCTTACTAACCTGTACAGTATACACACATCTGAATGATATAAATATAAAAAAATAGTTTTGTATCGTGATAGTTTCTGTTGCCCTGGTGATTATTGCTATATCGTCATAGTTTCTGTTGCCCTGGTGATTATTGCTATATGAAGCACCATGAGACATGAGTCTCTACTGTGTAAGGCACTGTATAGTATAAATAAAATTGAATTTAATATATTTTAGTCTGCAACTATAAGGTAGGTTAATCATAGCTCTGTTTGATTGGTTGACTCGGCCACGCCCACACAGCCAAAAGCAACCCTTGGGAAATGGGCTCGTATAGGGATCACTAGTATTAGACACGTCCTAAACAAACTGTACTGAATACAAAACAAGACATCTACATTAACCAGCCTTGCAAATAACTGACACACTGTATAAGTCACGTTCACATGTAAAAATGACCGTAGCACTATGTCAAAATTGTGGAACTGTGTCTGTTCCGGGTGAAGCCACTTTACACTTGAAGTGTAGCATATTGAAATGAACAGGCGACAGGGAGTTGTATAAGTCACGTTAACATGTAAAAATGACCGTAGCACTACGTCAAAACCATAATCAATGGCAGCTCAGCTTTTTATGCTACACCCCCTTATACAATTTTGCCGTTGGCGTTTTAAATGTATTTTTAACGCCAGTTCCTGGCTCTTTGGTCTTGCTGTGAGCATTTCGCCGTATAGCCTTAAATGAACCCGAGTTTAACTATAAGCTTATTTATCTTTACTGTACATGATGTAGTCTAATCTATAGCCACAACTGTATCTACAGGCCTTATCTATAGCCTAAGTTATAGGTTTAGATTTGCAGAATAAAACAAACAAAACAAAAAAAGTATAATATGTTAAGTGAAAAACACTTTTTTCTAACCTGACCTTGGTGTTATAACATAGTGGTGGTGTCACTATGTGCTGAATGCCTGCTATCCATATCAAACTACACACACAATGCAGAAGGATGCAAAGCAAACCTCCAGTGTGATTTCCCAGCCTGCGAAATAGACTCAGTGGCTGACGCAAAGGCAGACCTGCAGAGAGATGTTAGCACAAAGGGGTTTCACAGATCAGGGTCATAAGCCTCATGAATGACGCCCGTTGCTTACTGACGTATTATTTAGCTGTTTAAAGGACAAGTTATTGTGGAACTGTGTCTGTTCCGGGTGAAGCCACTTCACACTTGAAGTGTAGCATATTGACATGAACAGGCGACAGGGAGTTGCAGAAATCCCCTGGTTTCTTCAGTGAGTTTTGGGGGCAGTAGTACAAGCTCGGCCTCTGTTGGCTGGTCCATGAGCAGACAGACATCGATGGAGACCTGGAGCAGCAACATCTCTTGCGGTCAGAAGTCAGTGACATACATCACACACCGACAAACTGTCCCCCAAACTCCAGTGCACACACACATACACACACACACACACACACACACACATACACACACACACACACACACATACACACACACACACACACACAGGGGAGACAACAAAGACAGATCTCTCCTCCATTGGCCTTGGATGGGAGCTGTGCAGTGTCTAGGGTTGCAAAGGGGTGGAAAATTTCCGGTAAATTTCTGAAAACTTTCCGGAAACTTTCCATGGAAACTTTAGCTTGGGAATTTTAGGAATATTAAAAAAATGGAAATTTGTGGAACTTATGTGGATTTATGGGAATTAACTGGAAATTTTGGATGATTTTAAGAAACGTAGACCATATGACTCATATACCAACAACATATTTTGTCATAAGAAGACATTTTTGCCAAAAAGATACAATTAAAATAAAAATATAGCATTTTTCTGTTAAATAAGAAAAATATGTAGATTGTAAACTGAACAAATGGAAAGGGCTATCAAAACATTTAAATGATGTATGAAATCAGGTGTGGTTATGTAAAACTGTTTAGCAGGACGCAGAAGAAACAGAACATTTTGTGCTATCTAGCACCATGATAAGCTAACTTCTTTAATACAAAGGTGCTAGCTAGCTTACCTTTAACATATCTGCCTTACCAGTGAGCTAGCAATCTATATTTTGATTGGGCTAGCTAAAATCTAACATTTTAGAACAAATATCATCTAAGTTATATCATCATAACTTGCTTGACTGTTTGTAGTCCTCAAATGTGTAGCCCTGTATCAGTGACTGCATGTGGCTCATAAAGGTTGCTTTAGCAGTCCATAATTCTAGAAATCATTGAGATGTGATGGGAGGATGCACAATGCATATAGGAGGTGCAGCCTCAATAGCCCTGCATTAAGAAGTGTGTTATGCCCCTGTGATTGAAGAATAGCAAATTATAGGCTACTCAACTTTATGCATATCACATCTCAGTTTTAGCCAAGACAGCAAAAATATTATTTTCTACCATCTTTATGTCCCTGACCTTTAGTTGAGATAATTTCCAGTTTTTTCCAATTAATTCCCGTTAATTCCCATAAATTCCCGTTAATTCCCATAAATTCGTTGGTGGTGGCAGGTGGTAGAGGAGCCATTCGGTGACCGCAAGGTTGCAGGTTCGAGCCCCACTCTACCTGACCCCATCGAAGTGTCCTTGAGCAAGACAATGAATCCCCAAATTGCTCCTGGTGGCTGGTGGAGCCTTGCATGGCAATCCCCTCCACTGGTGTGTGACTGTGTGTGAATGGGTGTGTGATTGGGTGAATGCCATAGCAGGCGGCGCGTGGAGACGCAGCGGCCTCTGGCTCTCCTGACCGTGCGCATCACTGTGGGATAGCTAGAAACATAATTTCGATTCCTCTGTATGTCCAGTATAAGTAGAGAAATTGACAAGGGTTAATAACCTTAGACTTAACTAAATTCCCGTTAATTCCCAAGGAAAGTTTCCAACTTTTGAAAATTCCCGGAATTTTGCAACCCTAGCAGTGTCTCTGGGTGTTTCGATTTGCTCCAGGCCACAGATGAATTAGCAAGAATCTGAGTCCCTCAATCATCCTCACACACTCAATGGGCTGCTTTGTTTAGGTTGAGGGGAGAGAAAAATGATTTTGACACGCGTAAAAAGGGGTTGCCGTTGGGGGTTGCTGCATCTACTGTATACAAATGTCCCCAGATGCCCCTGGCTGTATTATCTTTGGGTGGGTGGATGGGTGGAGGGGGGCATCTTCAACAGACTCCCTAAGCCTGTAGAAGAGTCTGCTAGGTCCCAGCATTGGTTCATCAGTTGAGTTTCAATTCTGATGACTTCTATTTCTTTTTCATTGAAATGTTTGTTTGTCCTGCACCTGACCTCAGTGAGCTGCGCATGCATGCATCTATTTGGTCAAAACATCCTCATCAGACCCATTACTGTCCTTCTGTCTTCACTAGTCTCCTTACTTTAGACTTCATTAGACATGTCCAAACACTACTGCCAGTGGCCAGTTACAGTAATAGGAAGGGACCCCTAAGGGTGACATGCATCCATCAACATCACATGATGCATAGCATGAACAATAATGACACTTGATTCATAACTGTTGTCATTAATGGTTGTTCTGTTTTTGAAATGCAGATTTCAGAAAGCAGACATGACAAAGACGTCTCTCTTCTCTTAACGATAATCAAACCATGCTGTTATGAAAAAGTTCCTAAGTAGCCAGTAAGATGAACTGAATTGGACTTGGACTTGCTTATCAAACACACTGACAAAAGCTGTTTGCTAAAATAACACTCTGGTGAATTTTGCTGTCTCACATTTTTAAAAGTCGCTGTGTGTATTCCACCTTTTTCCTGTGTGACAAAGCTTGTTGTCATCTGTGTGTGTGTCGAATGATGAAGTTATGCATGTTTCTGCATACATGGACGTTTCTCAGAAAAAGCTAAGCCAACACATTCTCCCTGGGCCGTCAAAACAAAGAGCCTTTTGTTTTGATTTTCTTTAAAACATGAACTCCAGCGATGTCCAACCATAAAGAGTCCACTAGAGACACGCTGACATGAGCAAGCTTCAGGTAGTAGGCTTGGATGGAGTTTCTGATAATAAAACTGATTCTGATTTTGATTCTGAACAAGACACCTCCTAAACAAACTGGGCAAAAGACAAGAAAAAACTGTTACCCATAATCTCTAAACGACATCCACATTAAACTTCCCTGCAAATGACTGACAAACTGTAAAAATAATCACATTAACATGTCAATCAGGACAGTAGTACTCTTTGTCAAAACCATAATTAAAGGCAGCTGACTTTAATTTTTTTTTTTTGATAAACTGTAAAAAGTCACGTAAACATGTCAAAAGGACTTGTACTGTACATCATTAAAGGTGGATGACCATGTCATGTTTTCTTTCACATCATACAATTTTGTGGTGGACCTTGTGGAAACCTTTTTAACTTTTATTTCACACCAGTCACTGGCCCTTCACACAGTCACAGCCTTGCTGTGGCCGTCATTTTCTCTCTCATTATTCTCTTTAGAAATGTCAGTCATTCGCGCGAATCCCTTTCTTAGCGCTAATAACAATGTTGAACCTTCAGGATATGATCCTTCATTCATTTCAAAGAAGTGTGTGTGTTTTTTTCCCTTCCTTTCTTCTCCTTCACCCTTTCTTCTTAAATATGCAGTGGAATGAAAGCGGGGCTCCTAATTACGAGCATTCTTTGTTGAATTAGTGTTCGGTGTGTGGTAAAACTGTGCTTGTCTTTGTCTCCAGAGCTAAACTGATCCCGTACTTATTTCTCAAAGGGTGAGCGGGTCACTTGGCTAATTAAGGGACCAATCAGTCTTTAGACAAACTCATCTGAACTTAATGTTTTCACTTTTGAGCTCCAGTGGCTCCGCCTGGTACCTCTAAGCTAATTTAGCCTAGCTTTGTGGGAGCACGGTAATCTAGCGGCAGATATAGGAAGGCCGAGAGAGAGAGAGAGAGAGAGAGAGAGAGAGAGAGAGTCTGCCACACAGCAGAGAGCAGGAACTGAGCTCTTATTTTGGTCGCTCAGTCAATGAAAAATGCCCCGTAAGCTCCTTCTGAACACAGAACAACTTCTCTCGCCTGCCATCCCTCGTTCGACACTAAGCACGTCAAAGACATAAGATGTGTTTGTACTTTATGAGTGAGCCATTGTTTTAGCTAATGTATGTTGTTTTTAGTGCTCAGGGGAGGGCAAGCCACCTAACGCCGCCCAGTCATATCTCCAAGACTTCTGATAAGCTTTGAGGTGGAGGAGGTAAAGATGCTTTGGTCTACTAACAAATAATTAGCCACATTGTTTCATGCTGTTTTGATGGTTTCCAGTTATCCACAACTTCCATACAGCCACCTACAGCAACAGGGCGATTCCCAAGCACTGCGTAAATAAAAATAAAAGCACCATGATATTTATGACTGCCATTTTTTTTATAGGATTTATATAATTTTAATATAATGGGTACAGCCAACTGGCAATGAATTTACAAAAGTATATTTATATCATTTAAATACACTTTATCATCATCCAAACTTCAATTGATTGTTTGTTTTAACTTGATAATTACAGTAGAATTGTAATTGGATAGGGATTACTTGTTAATTATATGAAAGACAAATTTATATTTGTACATATTTTTGGACTTTTGGACTTTTGGTCTTCCTGCTGAAATCTGCTAATAATAGTAAAATGAAGTTTCACAATGTAAATATCTTCCCAAGCTTCACTGGGCACAGCATCTCACACACCTGCAACAATGGGATGGATGGATAGATGAATGGAGGTATGAATGGATGGCTGGATAGATGGGTGAATGAATGAATGAATGAATGAATGAATGAATGAATATGTGCAGACGGGGCACAGCTGCAGACCCTCAGACAGCTACAGGAGTTCCCCAGTTTCTTTCAGATGAATGAATAGATGAGTGAATGAATGAGTGAGTAAATGAATGGATGAATGAATATGTGCAGTAGGAGAGATGGGCCACAGTATCAACATGCTTTTTTCCTCCAATCAGAAACAAGCTACAGAGATGCACTTGTCCTGTGTATGAAGACAGATAATCAGACCAATCCAAAAATGATTACAGGAGTTACTGGGGGGAAACACTAGTTTTGAGGGATCGGTTTCTTTGGAATGAATGTATGACTAAATGCTGTACATATCAAGGCCATCAACAAATATCCACTAACCTTTGCCATTTAAATTGAGCTGGAATAGAAAAGGTGAGAAACAATCTCTGACACTGCAACTGAATCACAAAAATTCCACCTTGTTTCACAAGTTCCTCTTAGGACACACGTGCAATCAAAAATAACCACTTTTTTACCTTGTCCGCACCTTAATGCTATTTCCAGAGTGAACAGTGTCGCAGAGAAAAACATCAGTTTCAATGGTTCCAAACAGCACAAAAGACGAATAAGAAAACAGCACCTCAAAGACCAGACTAAACATAACTTCAGAGCTAAATCAGACCAAACAACTGCCACCTGTTCATAATTCTGTGCAAACGTCACCGTCAACAGCCTTTGGGCTGAAAATAAGCAAAAAGGCAGCACTTACCAGAGTATATTCAGGCTGCGTCCTAGGCTGAGTACCAGGCAGGATATTCAGGCTGCAATTTTTGACGAGTAGTATTTTCAGACTGCGTCCTAGTACGAGTACCAGGCAGTATATTCAGGCTGTGTCCTAGGACGAGTACCAGGCAATATATTCAGGCTGCGTCATGCGTCCGAGACGAGCAGCCAATTTGTGGAGTTTTTCACAGCCTAGGGAAGCAGCACCGGGGCCGCCGTCTCTTGCCCGCCCGAGCACCAAAGAATCAAAGCCATGGAAAGACGTGAATGTAGCTGAGCAAATAGGATTAAAGATGGCTAAATCCAAAGGGCTGGAAGCACAGCATGCATTAAAGAGGAATTCTCTGGGGAAACATAATCCCCATGTGCGTTTTAACACACTTCACTCTCTACGATCTTCCTTCCCCCCCGACCCACCCAAACACCCCCCTCACACACACACACACACACACACCTCCTTCCCCTTCTCCTTCTCCTGTCTTTTCTTTCTCGGAGCACAGATATCACAACAAGGCCGTGCCAGACCTGCACATAAGCACACTTAAGGCACTGCACTTTTAGGCACAAGAACCTCCACCCATCTCCATATACCTGCAGCCCTTTACTCCTCATGGAACACTTGTTACTGTAGCTGTCCCAGCCAGGGAACCTCCACCCAAATCCATAGTCCTGCAACTCTTTCTTCTTGTTACTTGTGTTTGCTCTTGAACACTTGTTACTCTTGCTACTCAGCTCTCTGTGAGCCGCTCTCCCACAGACCTCAGCAGGACTGGCATGAGTCCACACTGGCTGGTCCACAGGAACACACACATACAGTACATACACAGATTCACACACACACACACACACACACACACACACACACACACACACACAACCTCCCCCTACACACACACACACACACGCAGCCACACACTAACAGCCCTCCTCACACACACACACACACACACACACACACACACACACACACACACACACCACATGAATTTCCTCTCATGGCCCAGTAGGCGTGTGCTGCTGTGACATACCTTTAAGACCTCCATGGGCACCTGTGTGGAACAGGGCAGGCCTGGCGAAGCCGTCACGTTGATGGCGGGCGTCTGAGGGGTGTGGGGCGGCCGGGCGTAGGGTGAGGAAGAGGTGGAGGAGGAGGAGGTGGTGGAGGAGGAAGAGGCGGCCTGGCGGCGCTGCTGCTCGCGGCGTTCCTGCTCCTGCAGCTGCTCCCGCATCAACTGCTGCCGCAGGAGGATGCGCGAGGTCACGCTGGATACGCTCAGAGGGGGCTTGGAGGAGCCATGCTGCTCCGACGCATTACTGCAGGAGATACAGCACAGAGGGAGAGAGGGAGAGAGAGAGAGAGAGAGAGGGACAGAGACAGAGAGAGGGAGAATGAGAGGGGGGATTGATAGAGTTGGAGGAGAGAGAGAGAAGATAGGAGTAGATAAAAGACAGAGGGACAGAGAAGAAAAGTGATGATGAAGAGAAGAGTAAGAGAAGGGGAGACGGAGAGAGAGAAAGAGAAAGAGAAAGAGAGGAGAAACAGAGGAGGAGGACAAAGACACAGACAAGATAGACAGAAAAAGAGAGAGAGAGATAGAGAAAAAAAAAGAATGAGAGAGAAGGTACAATTAAAGAAAAACCAAGTGTAGAGATGAGAGAGAGGGTAGGAGAGGGGGAGGAGAATGAGAGGGGGATGAGAATAGGAAGAGTGCGATGAGGTAGAAAGCAGAAAAAAAGGGGGAAGCAACACAGAAGACAAAAAGAGAGAGAAATAGGAAGAAGTTCAATGGTGGAGAGGGAGAGGAGGAGTGTTTCAAAGGGAAGAGGAGAGAGGGAGCGACAGAAGTAGAGATGGAGCGAGAGCAGGGCGGAGAGCAAGACGAGCACAAACACTGCACTAGGTGATCCTTAATTCAATTATTCAGAGACGGCCACGTTTAATTGGCACAGTAATGAGCAAGGGTGTGCTTAGGGGACAGGTTGTTATAGAATGAGGCACACACACACACACACACAAGCACACACACATAAACACGCACACACTCATCCCCCCACCCACATGCAAAAATGCAAGCAGCAACTACACAAACACACACGCACACTCACACACAGCAGTCATCCTCAGCTTTGGAGCACAAGTGTTGGAAGATGTGTTAAAAATGCATACATGGAGGAATTTTTTCACAGATTACACTAGTCCACTTCCCCAGCTCCCAGAATAATCTCACGTCATGACACAAGTCTGAAAGGGCAATAAAGTGTTAGAGTTACTGCTATCAGCTTCTGAGAGTGTGAACAAATAGTGACATCTAACTGTCTGCTATATCTGTGGACACTTGAGTGTCTCCGGCATCTTGAGTCTTTTCATTCGTTCTCTGTCTCAGACACAGGAAGACTACAGACCACAGTACAACTGATCTCCCACACTCATAATTCAGTGTGATTTGTGAACATTACAAAAAGAATCCTCCGCAGCTGTTCACAGCCCAGTGGACAAATGGAGGGAAAAAAAAGGAGAAGAATGAAAAGAAAGAAAAAAAAGAGGCAGGAAGGTGTTTCCAAATGCTCAGTGCACACACATACTTTCAGTTCCCCCGTCTCATTAGGTTTGGAGAGGAGTCTGTCCAGACGCAGACCCCCACTTCCACCCAAAATACGGAGGAGGATTCTCCCGGGCCGCTCCACGAGCTGTCGGACTGAGGCGAGGCCCGTCCCGGTGATCCTTTTGATAGCGAACCAGAGCCCCTCCGCCGGCCTAGCGTGTCCAGCCCAGCCAAGCCAGCTGTGTTCTGATCGCACTAATTAGCCGGGCCTAGTGCAGTCAAACCCTGGCCCAGGTCTCCAGCAATCCCCCCGCCACGGAGGGCTACACTCTCTAATCCTTGTCTTACTGGGAATAATCTCATTGTCCAATCGGCCCACCTCACTCACCAAACACCACTGGAGAACGGGGGGGTGGGTGGGGGGTGGGTGGGAGTTCATTTCAAAGGCGAATTACATGCGTTGGACATGGCAAACACAGGGGATTTGATTTCAAAAGTATTCTTACAATATAGAATGATATAGCCTAATGTTTTTGATTTCAGGGCAAAATCCGCCCCTGCCTCCTAGCCGCTAGCCTTAGCATCATGAACAGTGTGTGTGGGTGTGTGTGTGTGTGTGTGTG
>JAGFZM010005921.1:0-14340 GCA_017657215.1 Limnothrissa miodon
GTGCGCAGTATGTGTGTGAATGTGAATGTGTGTACACACCTCTTTCTCTGTGGAGTTGAGAGTCAGTAAGGCCATAGGGCTGTTGGGAGCGCTGCTGCCCGGCCCGGGAGGCATGCCCCCCTGATCAGGTCCCTGGGTGGGGCAGGGTAAGCTGACCGCCTGGGACCCGAGCTTGTTCAGGCTCACACAGCCTTGCTGTGTGGTAGACAGGTACGCTTTCACCTGCTGCCGCTGGGCCTGCTGAATGTGATACTTGGTGGGGTTCTCCAGGTGTGTATTCACCTGAGTGAGTGAGTCAGTGAGAATGAGAGAGAGAGGGAGAATGAGAGAGAGAAAGAGATAAGGTTAATATTGACAGTCAAAATATTTATTTAATGTTTACTGTTAAATGTTTACAGACTATCTGCGTTAAAAACAGCTTTGCAAACGAAACTGGAAGGTAAATAGATGGAGATCAAATAACTTAGAATTAAAATTTCTAATTTAGAATTTATCAATTAGATGCAATTTACAATAAAATAATTAAAAGCAAATAAGACGCATCCAAACTAACATCGAAATGTCACAATCACAACCAGCCACGTTCACAACCAAATGTCACATTAGACATCAAAAAAGCTGCGCATCAGAGCTATATGACGTTCAAGCCTACGCCATTTCTTTTGTAGGTCATGGCGAAAATAGATGAATTGAGCCGAACCTGATAATAGTGATTGTATTCCAGCATTTCTAGCATCCTTTAGATCTCAAACAATATGCGCTCGTAATCCAACACTAAATCAGCAGCACAGATAGAGATGCCGAAGTATCCTTCTCCCAGTTCTGTCAACATTGCACATCCCTTTTTAAGTGCTCTCGTCTTCTAGGAACTTTATAAAGACCGAGAAACTCATTCGCTATGCATGAAACACAGTTAGCCCTCTGAGATAAACAGCGGGGTCTTTTGAAAGAGCGTCTTGTTTTACACAAGTGATCAATGTATGGTTTTATGGCCCCTTTCTGACGTTGTCCTATACAATTAACTCCTTTTACCCTAAAAGCAACTTGTCACACTGACACTTGCCTCAGGACAGGAACGCAAACAGACAGGCAAACAAAAAAAATCATAAACAATACAGCACACACTGCCACCACCTTTGGGCCACAATGGAATAAATATTTTAAATTCAATAAATAAAAATAAATAAATAATGGCTGCACAATGTTTTTTTCAAAGCACTTAATAGGCTAGGCCTAGTGTACTAGATCGTTTCTAAAGCTTTTCTACATTGTTGTGAGACACGAGACAATGATTAGAGACCGTTGTTAAATAGTTTTCAATCAAAAAGCGTTAACCCATAGGCTATGCTTAAAACAAAGGACACGTGCTTTTCGCACACGTGGAAAAGCTTCGTGTGTCACGTTAAAGATATCTGTTGTCCTATATTTAAGATCCTAGCCTAAATAATTATTAAAATATAGGAAGGCGGTGTCAGTTCACATATTCTAAACTTGCCATAATAAGCCATATTCTAAACTGGCAGTATCATATGGTGTGCATTAGTGCGCATTTATCTAATTTCCTTCATATCTGCTAATGCTGTAATTTGCACGTTTCAAGTAAGATCCTAATTATGATAAGTGGGTTATTTTGCCATATATTTAATTGTGTTGCATCTCATTTTACTACTATAAAAAAGTACAATTCTTGTGTTTTTGTTTCTCAAATACATCAATAAATAAATAGTTGACAATGTGATGAGTGTGTGTGTGTGTGTGTGTGTGTGTGTGTGTGTGCATGCATGTGAAAGACTGAAAAGCACAGTTTAGGCTGGCAGTGTCATCTCTGTTCATAAGCCTAATAAATAGCTGTTCTGGAGTCTAGTGATTTTAGCCATTTAAACCTCAAAACTATAATTACGTGACTGTAAAAACCTGACTGTGAAAATGTGACTGTGAAATTAAAAACTTCATCTGAAGTGGAAGATACAATGCTAGGCTTTCTAGTGTGGTTGGCCATCCCAGATAAGGTCTGCTGTGACGTCAACAACAGAGAAATGAAAGAAGCAGTCACTGATGCTGGGTTGTTTGTAAACACATAACACATATAAAACAAAACCATCATAATCCACTAGCTTGTCATTATACTAATCCGTCTTTGCAGAGATATACACACATACTACACTTACGTACATACAGATCCTCAAAGTACACAGTACATTGCCATGTTTTATGTTTTTGTTGTTGTGCTGTTTGTTGATGTTGTGTTTATCTTGTTTGTATGTGTTTTGCTCTACAGTATGTATCTGCATGTCTGTATGTGTGTAATGTTGTGTGGCTTTCTGTAATGTTATGTGGGGTTTTCCTTTTGTGCCAGGACCCCCTCCAAACCGAGATGGTAAATCTCAAAGGGTATCCTACATCCACTGTACTCCTCAAGGGACTGAGTCCACCAAATCATTTCCAACCTGTTGTTACTGCTACTGTAAAACATGGATCTTTAGAAATGTAACCTTTGTGAAACGCATTAGTTCACTTTTCAGTTAACTCAATGCATCCTGTGTTTAAGCCTGGCTGAGTTATTTTGGGCCTTGCTGGAGGGGGAGAAGACACACTTTCACATCACAAGACAGTTAACCCTCATCACAAGGCTCTTTACTTGTGATAGCAGCCAGTTACAGGGTTACCAGGGATGGTGGTGACGGGGCCTGGAGAGTGGGCAGGATGAGGTAGCCTTAGACCTGGCCTCAGGCTGAGCTCCAACAATGTCCAGGCCAAGAGAGGAAAAAACAAGTCACACACACAGCGACATCCGTTTCACTAGTTCCGTGTGTTACCATGGAACTATTCAGAGGAAAAAAAAGTGAAGAAACCGCGGACTGATGGTGACTTTTTGGGATTAGCATTCTTCAAA
Source organism: Limnothrissa miodon (assembly GCA_017657215.1). Taxonomy (NCBI): domain Eukaryota; kingdom Metazoa; phylum Chordata; class Actinopteri; order Clupeiformes; family Clupeidae; genus Limnothrissa; species Limnothrissa miodon. Next base: position 2,894 of record JAGFZM010005921.1, read on the forward strand.
GTTACACAATTTTTCCAAAAGGGTCTTTTTCAACCACTTCCTCCAAATTAAATACTTATCTTTAGCTTCTGACTTTTCACATTGGCCAATCTATGGAAATAGCGATTCAACAAATCTAAATCAAGAGAGACATTTTTAGTTATTAATTCATTAAACCACATTCACAATGCCTTGGATTTACACTAGATTAACTACTTGCTAAAAAATGTGACCTCCATCCGCCGTAATCCAGATGGATTATATAACTCCGTCTGCACCAGAGGAGATGAAATGCATATTGAAACGTATTTTTTTTTTTTATTCCTCCTTATTTTTTTTTTTAAATAAAACTCCTCTTTTTAATGTTCCACAAGACAACTGCGGGAGGATCTTTTTCAATGGCCACACACACACACACAAACACACACACACTGAGGAAAAAATCAGCTCCATCTGAAAAGGTTTCATAACAGCCATTAGAAAAAAAAACCAACATGCGATAATCTGCTAATCCACCCAGACAGGCCCAGACTCAGGAGAATAAACTGGTGAGGAATTTACGCACGGAGCATTCCTTCCACCCATCCCTCCCCTAGCGGCCCCGGTTGGAGGTCAGGTCCCCACTCCTGGAATCTACTGACCCATTCAGGACACAGACTGCACGATTAGAGACACACATCAGTGCGCATCACACCCATTATACTCGCTTGTGTGTGTGTGTGTGTGTGTGTGTGTGTGTGAATGTGTATGTGTGTTTAAGCATGTGCATGTTTGTGTGTGTAAAGCAATGTCACTACTTCATCGTAGAAATGACAGACACATCTCCACTTGTGCCTCTGCTCTAGAGAAATAAAGTGTTCAGGGTGCACCCATACTCTTCACTGGTCCTATACTTCATGAGTGAAGCAAGTTTGCAGTGTTCTAAGTGTGCCTCTGAATGACGTTCCAGAATTCTCCTCTGTTCTTCTGAATGACGTTCTAAAAAATTCTCCTCTGTTCTTCTGAATGAGAAGTTGCTCTAAGAGAGAACTTGAGGGACGGTGGAGAAAATGGATGTGTGCTTGCACAACCACAGACAGACTTAATTAGATTAGTTAATTGTATTGCGGCACAGCTGATTACAAACAAGTAATATGTACCTTATGAGGTTCCATCTTTGGGCAGAGTACTGAGCTACAAAGTGGTTTAGTTGAGCACTCAATTAGATATTTGGATGACTATATACTTGGGCTACATCAAAGTTCAGAGTTCTTTGAGAAACAGATTCAAATTCTGACAGTAGTTCTGGTTGGCAGAAGTCTTTTCCATTCCCTGTTTCAACTGTCCCAAACGTTTAGCTCAACAATACATTCCAACTTTCCATGATCCAATTTCTGAGTTTGTTATTCAAACAGCATGCTGTTTACTGTAGTACAGCCCTCGGTTAAGTCCTAAAAAATAGGGTTAGTTAAGGAATAGAGCGGGTCTGTTGAGGCCATGATGAAACCGTAAATGGATAATCTAGTCAACTGTAAATAAACCCTTCTTGGGCCGAGTTGTTAAACAGACCTGCAGTGCACTGGAGCAGTGGCCTAATTCAGAGCATTCCTGAATTTCCTGCATTAACTGCGCGGACTCAGGGCCGTCTAGTGAAAACATGCTGATGTTTCAAAGAGACAAATGCACGCAACAGTAAGACATCAAATACAATCGTTTTTTTAAAAGAAGTCTCTGACTCTGTCTCTATATATGTTACACATACACACAACTATAAAGCTATGTTTCTTACTAACCTGTACAGTATACACACATCTGAATGATATAAATATAAAAAAATAGTTTTGTATCGTGATAGTTTCTGTTGCCCTGGTGATTATTGCTATATCGTCATAGTTTCTGTTGCCCTGGTGATTATTGCTATATGAAGCACCATGAGACATGAGTCTCTACTGTGTAAGGCACTGTATAGTATAAATAAAATTGAATTTAATATATTTTAGTCTGCAACTATAAGGTAGGTTAATCGTAGCTCTGTTTGATTGGTTGACTCGGCCACGCCCACACAGCCAAAAGCAACCCTTGGGTAGTGGGCTTGTATAGGGATCACTAGTATTAGACACGTCCTAAACAAACTGTACTGAATACAAAACAAGACATCTACATTAACCAGCCTTGCAAATAACTGACACACTGTATAAGTCACGTTCACATGTAAAAATGACCGTAGCACTATGTCAAAATTGTGGAACTGTGTCTGTTCCGGGTGAAGCCACTTTACACTTGAAGTGTAGCATATTGAAATGAACAGGCGACAGGGAGTTGTATAAGTCACGTTAACATGTAAAAATGACCGTAGCACTACGTCAAAACCCTAATCAATGGCAGCTCAGCTTTTTATGCTACACCCCCTTATACAATTTTGGCGTTGGCGTTTTAAATGTATTTTTAACGCCAGTTCCTGGCTCTTTGGTCTTGCTGTGAGCATTTCGCCGTATAGCCTTAAATGAACCCGAGTTTAACTATAAGCTTATTTATCTTTACTGTACATGATGTAGTCTAATCTATAGCCACAACTGTATCTACAGGCCTTATCTATAGCCTAAGTTATAGGTTTAGATTTGCAGAATAAAACAAACAAAACAAAAAAAGTATAATATGTTAAGTGAAAAACACTTTTTTCTAACCTGACCTTGGTGTTATAACATAGTGGTGGTGTCACTATGTGCTGAATGCCTGCTATCCATATCAAACTACACACACAATGCAGAAAGATGCAAAGCAAACCTCCAGTGTGATTTCCCAGCCTGCGAAATAGACTCAGTGGCTGACGCAAAGGCAGACCTGCAGAGAGATGTTAGCACAAAGGGGTTTCACAGATCAGGGTCATAAGCCTCATGAATGACGCCCGTTGCTTACTGACGTATTATTTAGCTGTTTAAAGGACAAGTTATTGTGGAACTGTGTCTGTTCCGGGTGAAGCCACTTCACACTTGAAGTGTAGCATATTGACATGAACAGGCGACAGGGAGTTGCAGAAATCCCCTGGTTTCTTCAGTGAGTTTTGGGGGCAGTAGTACAAGCTCGGCCTCTGTTGGCTGGTCCATGAGCAGACAGACATCGATGGAGACCTGGAGCAGCAACATCTCTTGCGGTCAGAAGTCAGTGACATACATCACACACCGACAAACTGTCCCCCAAACTCCAGTGCACACACACATACACACACACACACACACACACACACATACACACACACACACACACACATACACACACACACACACACACAGGGGAGACAACAAAGACAGATCTCTCCTCCATTGGCCTTGGATGGGAGCTGTGCAGTGTCTAGGGTTGCAAAGGGGTGGAAAATTTCCGGTAAATTTCTGAAAACTTTCCGGAAACTTTCCATGGAAACTTTAGCTTGGGAATTTTAGGAATATTAAAAAAATGGAAATTTGTGGAACTTATGTGGATTTATGGGAATTAACTGGAAATTTTGGATGATTTTAAGAAACGTAGACCATATGACTCATATACCAACAACATATTTTGTCATAAGAAGACATTTTTGCCAAAAAGATACAATTAAAATAAAAATATAGCATTTTTCTGTTAAATAAGAAAAATATGTAGATTGTAAACTGAACAAATGGAAAGGGCTATCAAAACATTTAAATGATGTATGAAATCAGGTGTGGTTATGTAAAACTGTTTAGCAGGACGCAGAAGAAACAGAACATTTTGTGCTATCTAGCACCATGATAAGCTAACTTCTTTAATACAAAGGTGCTAGCTAGCTTACCTTTAACATATCTGCCTTACCAGTGAGCTAGCAATCTATATTTTGATTGGGCTAGCTAAAATCTAACATTTTAGAACAAATATCATCTAAGTTATATCATCATAACTTGCTTGACTGTTTGTAGTCCTCAAATGTGTAGCCCTGTATCAGTGACTGCATGTGGCTCATAAAGGTTGCTTTAGCAGTCCATAATTCTAGAAATCATTGAGATGTGATGGGAGGATGCACAATGCATATAGGAGGTGCAGCCTCAATAGCCCTGCATTAAGAAGTGTGTTATGCCCCTGTGATTGAAGAATAGCAAATTATAGGCTACTCAACTTTATGCATATCACATCTCAGTTTTAGCCAAGACAGCAAAAATATTATTTTCTACCATCTTTATGTCCCTGACCTTTAGTTGAGATAATTTCCAGTTTTTTCCAATTAATTCCCGTTAATTCCCATAAATTCCCGTTAATTCCCATAAATTCGTTGGTGGTGGCAGGTGGTAGAGGAGCCATTCGGTGACCGCAAGGTTGCAGGTTCGAGCCCCACTCTACCTGACCCCATCGAAGTGTCCTTGAGCAAGACAATGAATCCCCAAATTGCTCCTGGTGGCTGGTGGAGCCTTGCATGGCAATCCCCTCCACTAGTGTGTGACTGTGTGTGAATGGGTGTGTGATTGGGTGAATGCCATAGCAGGCGGCGCGTGGAGACGCAGCGGCCTCTGGCTCTCCTGACCGTGCGCATCACTGTGGGATAGCTAGAAACATAATTTCGATTCCTCTGTATGTCCAGTATAAGTAGAGAAATTGACAAGGGTTAATAACCTTAGACTTAACTAAATTCCCGTTAATTCCCAAGGAAAGTTTCCAACTTTTGAAAATTCCCGGAATTTTGCAACCCTAGCAGTGTCTCTGGGTGTTTCGATTTGCTCCAGGCCACAGATGAATTAGCAAGAATCTGAGTCCCTCAACCATCCTCACACACTCAATGGGCTGCTTTGTTTAGGTTGAGGGGAGAGAAAAATGATTTTGACACGCGTAAAACAGGGGTTGCCGTTGGGGGTTGCTGCATCTACTGTATACAAATGTCCCCAGATGCCCCTGGCTGTATTATCTTTGGGTGGGTGGATGGGTGGAGGGGGGCATCTTCAACAGACTCCCTAAGCCTGTAGAAGAGTCTGATAGGTCCCAGCATTGGTTCATCAGTTGAGTTTCAATTCTGATGACATCTATTTCTTTTTCATTGAAATGTTTGTTTGTCCTGCACCTGACCTCAGTGAGCTGTGCAAGCATGCATCTATTTGGTCAAAACATCCTCATCAGACCCATTACTGTCCTTCTGTCTTCACTAGTCTCCTTACTTTAGACTTCATTAGACTCTTGTCCAAATACTACTGCCAGTGGCCAGTTACAGTAATAGGAAGGGACCCCTAAGGGTGACATGCATCCATCAACATCACATGATGCATAGCATGAACAATAATGACACTTGATTCATAACTGTTGTCATTAATGGTTGTTCTGTTTTTGAAATGCAGATTTCAGAAAGCAGACATGACAAAGACGTCTCTCTTCTCTTAACGATAATCAAACCATGCTGTTATGAAAAAGTTCCTAAGTAGCCAGTAAGATGAACTGAATTGGACTTGGACTTGCTTATCAAACACACTGACAAAAGCTGTTTGCTAAAATAACACTCTGGTGAATTTTGCTGTCTCACATTTTTAAAAGTCGCTGTGTGTATTCCACCTTTTTCCTGTGTGACAAAGCTTGTTGTCATCTGTGTGTGTCGAATGATGAAGTTATGCATGTTTCTGCATACATGGACGTTTCTCAGAAAAAGCTAAGCCAACACATTCTCCCTGGGCCGTCAAAACAAAGAGCCTTTTGTTTTGATTTTCTTTAAAACATGAACTCCAGCGATGTCCAACCATAAAGAGTCCACTAGAGACACGCTGACATGAGCAAGCTTCAGGTAGTAGGCTTGGATGGAGTTTCTGATAATAAAACTGATTCTGATTTTGATTCTGAACAAGACACCTCCTAAATAAACTGGGCAAAAGACAAGAAAAAACTGTTACCCATAATCTCTAAACAACATCCACATTAAACTTCCCTGCAAATGACTGACAAACTGTAAAAATAATCACATTAACATGTCAATCAGGACAGTAGTACTCTTTGTCAAAACCATAATTAAAGGCAGCTGACTTTAATTTTTTTTTTTGATAAACTGTAAAAAGTCACGTAAACATGTCAAAAGGACTTGTACTGTACATCATTAAAGGTGGATGACCATGTCATGTTTTCTTTCACATCATACAATTTTGTGGTGGACCTTGTGGAAACCTTTTTTACTTTTATTTCACACCAGTCACTGGCCCTTCACACAGTCACAGCCTTGCTGTGGCCGTCATTTTCTCTCTCATTGTTCTCTTTAGAAATGTCAGTCATTCGCGCGAATCCCTTTCTTAGCGCTAATAACAATGTTGAACCTTCAGGATATGATCCTTCATTCATTTCAAAGAAGTGTGTGTGTTTTTTTCCCTTCCTTTCTTCTCCTTCACCCTTTCTTCTTAAATATGCAGTGGAATGAAAGCGGGGCTCCTAATTACGAGCATTCTTTGTTGAATTAGTGTTCGGTGTGTGGTAAAACTGTGCTTGTCTTTGTCTCCAGAGCTAAACTGATCCCGTACTTATTTCTCAAAGGGTGAGCGGGTCACTTGGCTAATTAAGGGACCAATCAGTCTTTAGACAAACTCATCTGAACTTAATGTTTTCACTTTTGAGCTCCAGTGGCTCCGCCTGGTACCTCTAAGCTAATTTAGCCTAGCTTTGTGGGAGCACGGTAATCTAGCGGCAGATATAGGAAGGCCGAGAGAGAGAGAGAGAGAGAGAGAGAGAGAGAGTCTGCCACACAGCAGAGAGCAGGAACTGAGCTCTTATTTTGGTCGCTCAGTCAATGAAAAATGCCCCGTAAGCTCCTTCTGAACACAGAACAACTTCTCTCGCCTGCCATCCCTCGTTCGACACTAAGCACGTCAAAGACATAAGATGTGTTTGTACTTTATGAGTGAGCCATTGTTTTAGCTAATGTATGTTGTTTTTAGTGCTCAGGGGAGGGCAAGCCACCTAACGCCGCCCAGTCATATCTCCAAGACTTCTGATAAGCTTTGAGGTGGAGGAGGGTAAAGATGCTTTGGTCTACTAACAAATAATTAGCCACATTGTTTCATGCTGTTTTGATGGTTTCCAGTTATCCACAACTTCCATACAGCCACCTACAGCAACAGGGCGATTCCCAAGCACTGCGTAAATAAAAATAAAAGCACCATGATATTTATGACTGCCATTTTTTTTATAGGATTTATATAATTTTAATATAATGGGTACAGCCAACTGGCAATGAATTTACAAAAGTATATTTATATCATTTAAATACACTTTATCATCATCCAAACTTCAATTGATTGTTTGTTTTAACTTGATAATTACAGTAGAATTGTAATTGGATAGGGATTACTTGTTAATTATATGAAAGACAAATTTATATTTGTACATATTTTTGGACTTTTGGACTTTTGGTCTTCCTGCTGAAATCTGCTAATAATAGTAAAATGAAGTTTCACAATGTAAATATCTTCCCAAGCTTCACTGGGCACAGCATCTCACACACCTGCAACAATGGGATGGATGGATAGATGAATGGAGGTATGAATGGATGGCTGGATAGATGGGTGAATGAATGAATGAATGAATGAATGAATGAATGAATGAATGAATATGTGCAGACGGGGCACAGCTGCAGACCCTCAGACAGCTACAGGAGTTCCCCAGTTTCTTTCAGATGAATGAATAGATGAGTGAATGAATGAGTGAGTAAATGAATGGATGAATGAATATGTGCAGTAGGAGAGATGGGCCACAGTATCAACATGCTTTTTTCCTCCAATCAGAAACAAGCTACAGAGATGCACTTGTCCTGTGTATGAAGACAGATAATCAGACCAATCCAAAAATGATTACAGGAGTTACTGGGGGGAAACACTAGTTTTGAGGGATCGGTTTCTTTGGAATGAATGTATGACTAAATGCTGTACATATCAAGGCCATCAACAAATATCCACTAACCTTTGCCATTTAAATTGAGCTGGAATAGAAAAGGTGAGAAACAATCTCTGACACTGCAACTGAATCACAAAAATTCCACCTTGTTTCACAAGTTCCTCTTAGGACACACGTGCAATCAAAAATAACCACTTTTTTACCTTGTCCGCACCTTAATGCTATTTCCAGAGTGAACAGTGTCGCAGAGAAAAACATCAGTTTCAATGGTTCCAAACAGCACAAAAGACGAATAAGAAAACAGCACCTCAAAGACCAGACTAAACATAACTTCAGAGCTAAATCAGACCAAACAACTGCCACCTGTTCATAATTCTGTGCAAACGTCACCGTCAACAGCCTTTGGGCTGAAAATAAGCAAAAAGGCAGCACTTACCAGAGTATATTCAGGCTGCGTCCTAGGCTGAGTACCAGGCAGTATATTCAGGCTGCAATTTTTGACGAGTAGTATTTTCAGACTGCGTCCTAGTACGAGTACCAGGCAGTATATTCAGGCTGTGTCCTAGGACGAGTACCAGGCAATATATTCAGGCTGCGTCATGCGTCCGAGACGAGCAGCCAATTTGTGGAGTTTTTCACAGCCTAGGGAAGCAGCACCGGGGCCGCCGTCTCTTGCCCGCCCGAGCACCAAAGAATCAAAGCCATGGAAAGACGTGAATGTAGCTGAGCAAATAGGATTAAAGATGGCTAAATCCAAAGGGCTGGAAGCACAGCATGCATTAAAGAGGAATTCTCTGGGGAAACATAATCCCCATGTGCGTTTTAACACACTTCACTCTCTACGATCTTCCTTCCCCCCCGACCCACCCAAACACCCCCCTCACACACACACACACACACACCCCCCCCTCCCCTTCCCCTTCTCCTGTTTTCTCTTTCGGGGCACAGATATCACAACAAGGCCGTGCCAGACCTGCACATAAGCACACTTAAGGCACTGCACTTTTAGGCAGCTCTTAGAGCACAAGAACCTCCACCCAACTCCATATACCTGCAGCCCTTTACTCCTCATGGAACACTTGTTACTGTAGCTGTCCCAGCCAGGGAACCTCCACCCAAATCCATAGTCCTGCAACTCTTTCTTCTTGTTACTTGTGTTTGCTCTTGAACACTTGTTACTCTTGCTACTCAGCTCTCTGTGAGCCGCTCTCACACAGACCTCAGCAGGACTGGCATGAGTCCACACTGGCTGGTCCACAGGAACACACACATACAGTACATACACAGATTCACACACACACACACACACACACACACACACACACACACACACACAACCTCCCCCTACACACACACACACACACGCAGCCACACACTAACAGCCCTCCTCACACACACACACACACACACACACACACACACACACACACACACACACCACATGAATTTCCTCTCATGGCCCAGTAGGTGTGTGCTGCTGTGACGTACCTTTAAGACCTCCATGGGCACCTGTGTGGAACAGGGCAGGCCTGGCGAAGCCGTCACGTTGATGGCGGGCGTCTGAGGGGTGTGGGGCGGCCGGGCGTAGGGTGAGGAAGAGGTGGAGGAGGAGGAGGTGGTGGAGGAGGAAGAGGCGGCCTGGCGGCGCTGCTGCTCGCGGCGTTCCTGCTCCTGCAGCTGCTCCCGCATCAACTGCTGCCGCAGGAGGATGCGCGAGGTCACGCTGGATACGCTCAGAGGGGGCTTGGAGGAGCCATGCTGCTCCGACGCATTACTGCAGGAGATACAGCACAGAGGGAGAGAGGGAGAGAGAGAGAGAGAGAGAGGGACAGAGACAGAGAGAGGGAGAATGAGAGGGGGGATTGATAGAGTTGGAGGAGAGAGAGAGAAGATAGGAGTAGATAAAAGACAGAGGGACAGAGAAGAAAAGTGATGATGAAGAGAAGAGTAAGAGAAGGGGAGACGGAGAGAGAGAAAGAGAAAGAGAAAGAGAGGAGAAACAGAGGAGGAGGACAAAGACACAGACAAGATAGACAGAAAAAGAGAGAGAGAGATAGAGAAAAAAAAAGAATGAGAGAGAAGGTACAATTAAAGAAAAACCAAGTGTAGAGATGAGAGAGAGGGTAGGAGAGGGGGAGGAGAATGAGAGGGGGATGAGAATAGGAAGAGTACGATGAGGTAGAAAGCAGAAAAAAAGGGGGAAGCAACACAGAAGACAAAAAGAGAGAGAAAGAGGAAGAAGTTCAGTGGTGGAGAGGGAGAGGAGGAGTGTTTCAAAGGGAAGAGGAGAGAGGGAGCGACAGAAGTAGAGATGGAGCGAGAGCAGGGCGGAGAGCAAGACGAGCACAAACACTGCACTAGGTGATCCTTAATTCAATTATTCAGAGACGGCCACGTTTAATTGGCACAGTAATGAGCAAGGGTGTGCTTAGGGGACAGGTTGTTATAGAATGAGGCACACACACACACACACACACACAAGCACACACACATAAACACGCACACACTCATCCCCCCACCCACATGCAAAAATGCAAGCAGCAACTACACAAACACACACGCACACTCACACACAGCAGTCATCCTCAGCTTTGGAGCACAAGTGTTGGAAGATGTGTTAAAAATGCATACATGGAGGAATTTTTTCACAGATTACAATAGTCCACTTCCCCAGCTCCCAGAATAATCTCACGTCATGACACAAGTCTGAAAGGGCAATAAAGTGTTAGAGTTACTGCTATCAGCTTCTGAGAGTGTGAACAAATAGTGACATCTAACTGTCTGCTATATCTGTGGACACTTGAGTGTCTCCGGCATCTTGAGTCTTTTCATTCGTTCTCTGTCTCAGACACAGGAAGACTACAGACCACAGTACAACTGATCTCCCACACTCATAATTCAGTGTGATTTGTGAACATTACAAAAAGAATCCTCCGCAGCTGTTCACAGCCCAGTGGACAAATGGAGAGAAAAAAAGGAGAAGAATGAAAAGAAAGAAAAAAAGAGGCAGGAAGGTGTTTCCAAATGCTCAGTGCACACACATACTTTCAGTTCCCCCGTCTCATTAGGTTTGGAGAGGAGTCTGTCCAGACGCAGACCCCCACTTCCACCCAAAATACGGAGGAGGATTCTCCCGGGCCGCTCCACGAGCTGTCGGACTGAGGCGAGGCCCGTCCCGGTGATCCTTTTGATAGCGAACCAGAGCCCCTCCGCCGGCCTAGCGTGTCCAGCCCAGCCAAGCCAGCTGTGTTCTGATCGCACTAATTAGCCGGGCCTAGTGCAGTCAAACCCTGGCCCAGGTCTCCAGCAATCCCCCCGCCACGGAGGGCTACACTCTCTAATCCTTGTCTTACTGGGAATAATCTCATTGTCCAATCGGCCCACCTCACTCACCAAACACCACTGGAGAACGGGGGGGGGGGGGGGGGGGGGGGTGGGTGGGAGTTCATTTCAAAGGCGAATTACATGCGTTGGACATGGCAAACACAGGGGATTTGATTTCAAAAGTATTCTTACAATATAGAATGATATAGCCTCATGTCTTTGATTTCAGGGCAAAATCCGCCCCTGCCTCCTAGCCGCTAGCTTAGCATCATGAACAGTGTGTGTGGGTGTGTGTGTGTGTGTGTGTG
>JAGFZM010005922.1:0-22500 GCA_017657215.1 Limnothrissa miodon
ATATGTAGACGGCCAGAGATACTCCTATAGACACACACAAAGGAAAGTAGACAAACAGACAGAGCTGAGCAAACACACACACACACTGGACAAGAACCAACTGCACGTGACACTGTTCAAACTCAGAGGAAGTGGCACCATAACCCCATAAATCTCTACGCAAATAGGCACACACACACACACACACACACAGACACAAACACACACACACCCAGACACACACACTCACACATACACAAACACACACACACACACTCACACACACATACACAAACACATACATAACCCTAACACACAAGTTTAACATACACACTTAAGTATACCCCCGCCCCTTTCCCATGTAAAACACAGCCCAGGAAGACACATCACCTGACCTCCATAAATTTCCCCTGTGAGCAGTTAACAGTTGCTGGCCTTCAACTTCTTCTTTTAAGGAGAAATGGATGCAACCATCTACATAGATTCAAACTAAATGATACAAATCTACAACAACTCAATTGAGAAAATATACTGTACTTTAGGCGGAAAGGAAATTAGATTTAATTCTTCTTTTTGGGGAAAAATGGAATTGTAACTAGGTACACTACAATATCTATGTATGGTAGATTCAGACTAAATGATACAACTCTACAATAACACTTGTTCTAGAAGAGAGAAATATATAGAAAATATACTATAGGTGCAAGTAGATTAGACACTACACTGTCGTATGCACTCCCATCCACTAGTGGGCCATATGGCCATACCGTGGGTGCTCAGCTCACACCTACAGTAGGGTGTCCAGCTTTTTAAATGCTCAAAAGATGAAGTCTTCAACTTTTTCTTTGGAAAACTAAAAGTAATATGATTTCTTTATCTCAAATGTGCAAAAATGAAGAGTAAAAAACATGTCAATTAAACAGACGTTCTTGCACCATGTAACACACACACACACACACACACACTACATACACACATACACACACACATATTACACACACACACACACACTACATACACACACACACACACTCACACTACATACACACACACACACACACACACACACACACACACTACATACACACACACACACACACTACACACACACACACATGCCAACAGATGCCAATGCCCACACCCATGCCAAGTAGAAGCGCCTCTTTGTTTTCAGTCATGCCCGTCATGCCCGTCTCCCCCATTCCGAGCCTTTCCATGGGCCCCCCTGACACGTGTAATCAGTGTGTAGAGGGATGCCCAGTGCCCGCTGTCAGCGCCCGCCAGAGTGATTCAATTAAAGCTTCTTTGTTCTGGCACGTCGATTCGACTCAGTCATCTCCCAGCAGCTGATGATTAGAGCCAGTCTTGTCAAGGGGAGTGTGACACCGGTGACATTATTCCAGGCGCGCTGTCAACTCCGCTCAGGGTAAAAAACATGCAGCTAATTTATTTAGCGGAAATCAAAAACGACCAGTTAGCCAAAGCGGAAATGGCTCCTGTAGTTTGGACAGAAGAAAAAGCAGCCAGTCAGTGAGGAGCTGTGAGGACTGGACTGTTCACGGTGCGGTTAGCTGAGAGCGTGAACAACAATGGATGTCACTGGAGTTAGATCCTATACAGGCCTCTTGACAAGAGCGAGGGCTGGTGACGGATGAAAAAAGGATGTGTACAAGGGTGCATGTGGACATGTTTCTGTTGTGACGTGCCACACTGATGTCATCCCAAGGGCTGAGTCTGAATGAGACTGTGACATTGATGCCACCAACTGATTGTTGCCTGTGAAGTGACAAGGGTCTGTCTGACACCTCCGTACAGAGGCGTAATCTAAAAATGAACACTGCAATGACTATTTGTGCTGTGCGGTGTGTCTGTGAGTGTATGTGAGAGAGAGTGTTTTTCCCAACAGACTAAAAGTATCTGGCACAGAAGACAAAGGCTTGATGATCTCACGCTTCCCTGGAAAACGGAAGCCATGAAAACAGGGTTACAATTGCGAGCAATGACAAACACGTATCTGTGTACATCAGCAAACACAGACCCATGTTAAAAACCCCCATTGTCTTCCCCCCGTAGTCTTCTTCCTCTTGGTTCATCCGCAGAAAGATATTCAGTCACAACCACTACAGAATGCAGGACAAAAGGGAGTTAACTATTGAACAATGGGTCTCCAAAGTAGCAGGTCAAAACACAAACACGGGACAACAAAGTGACCAAATATCAAGTTCAAGTTCATTTATTTGTCTCCCTTGGGAGAAATTTGGAGAAGAGGCAGGGTACTGCTACAGTACATAGTCAGACATAGGACATGCAGAGACAACATATAAAATCCAAACATAGAGAGAAAACACATGACAAATACATAAAGTTCAACAAGCACTTACATACATACAATACATACAAAATACCTACAAAATACATAAAGTTGAGCTTTAACCATTTAAGTGTGTTATTGCAAGCACTCCTCATGCAGTGGGCCAACGAAGAGGCCTCCTGGATGGAAACTGATGTGTCTATGATGTGGTTCGGAGTCAATAAAGTATGCAAATATAGAAACGATCTTACAGGCTGTGGTCGCATTGACGTGTTTAACTTAAGTTTATAAAAGCAAAATGAGAGGAGAAAAAAAAAATCAATTTAAGCTTTTAAAGAAAACTAAGAAACCCCCAAAATTTGGTAGCTATGTGGTCCCACTTGTAAAAGCCGTGTAATATTCCTCACTGTCGCCTGCTTCTGATGTGAGCTGCTGAAGGCCTTTGAGGAGCCATTACGGGCTAATGCATGAAGAGGCTAATAGACTGCAGATGCATGGGTGTTTAATTAACCAGGGAGGGCTACAATCAGCTCTCGGAGCTGGGCTGGGCTGTTGACATGTGCTTAGAGATGAGAGAAGTTATGTGGGGAGGCAGAGGGAGTCATATGAAAAGCCAACTTGTCACGCATATCAAATGCTCATGGTTTTATTGGGGTTGAAAGCATGACACAAACATGTCTTACAGAGGTAACAGTAAATTAGCGGTTAATCATTACCTCTCATATATAGTAGATCATTCATAGATTATCTTATGATGTATGTAATTATTTAATTCACCATTAACCGTTTATAATCTCTGTTAATATTTACTTATCTGTGTGTGTGTGTGTGTGTGTGTGTATTGCTGTTGTTGTTGTTGTGTTGGCTGTCCTGTTCTTTGTCCGTACTAAATCCTCTGCTTTAAGTAACTGCACTTTAAGTATCTATAATGTGTGTGCACTAAACTTTGCCTTAGTGTGCACTAAATTTAAGCTAAATCCTAAAAGTTTTTATATATACCCTAAATGTAACACCACTTTATCCATAGTGAAACATTGTTTCCTCCTACTATGTATAGTATGTAAATATTGTTAAACTGACAATAAAACCCACTTGACTTTTCATTTTAAATCCATATTTTAGTTTGGTTTAGCATTAAAACCAGAAAGGGGATGTGTGGCTGGTGTCTGATCAGAGAGAGCTTATCAAACAAAGCAATCACTCGGCCTCTCTCTCTCTCTCTCTCTCTGTGGCTAGGTCTGTTAGCCTGAGCGAGGGGGTTAATGCAGTGAGCAGGAGCATCCTGTTGTCTCTGTGAAGTGTCACCTTTAGGCAACCTGGGGGGGCAATAAATGTCATCTTTGTGTCGGATGGCCTGGCCTCGGCAACAAAACACTGGCTCTTCCCAATTGGCAGGGCTGCTTCTGCTCAGTGGCGGCTCTCAGCCAATCAGACGCAGGCTCAGTGGAAAGAGAGTCTCCTCACCCTGGCAACCGCTACTCTGTGCCTTTTTTCTCATTGGCTGCTTTTTTGTAGTCACAGGCAAGCATGCACACAGACTCACACCCCTACCCCTAAATATACCCACACGTGCTTGTGTGCGCACGCACACAAGCACACACACACACACTCTCTCTCTCTTTCTCTCTCTCTCTCTCTCTCTCTCTCTCTCATTTTATCAGCTGTTGAAAAATCCAGGTCCACCCCCGAGCTACAGTGAAGACAGATGCTGTTCTTTCAAGGTGTTTGCTGGTTTGTATTTTGTATCTCTCCCCCACCATGCCTCAAGTTATTTGACTATGAAACAGCAGGAAGAAATAAGATGGCCTGTGAGGACGACTCTGCTGAGCAGACGGAGGCCCTTATGACCCCCTGCGACACCGTCACCCCTCAGCTCAGACACTGCTCTGATACCCTCTGAAGTTCCACCTCCACGCGGACCGTGTATCGATCCGCCATCCCTCTCAGGTCTCAGTCCACTCCTCCTCCTCTTCCTCTCCTCCTCCTCTCCCTCCTTCAGGTCTCTCTCTCTCTCTGTCTCTCACCCCTGTAACCCCTCAGAAACATGCAATCTGTTTTTTTTCTGTTCCCCCTCTCTCTCTCCCTCTCCCTCTCTCTCTCTCTTTCTCTCTCTCTCCCTCCCTTCCTATATCTCTCTCACTCTCTCTCTTGCTCTCTCGCTCTCTCTCTATCCGTCTTTTGTGAGGGATTCTCCAGGATTTTCAGCTGTCACAGCAATAGCGCTCGGGTCGGGTGAAGAGTTTAGGGGGAGTCTGTATCCTCTCATCTCTGAAAGGCGAACCCTCGGAGCAGATGCACACACAGTGTACGAGGTGGATGTTGGGGTGGAGGTGGAGATAGAGGTGGAGGTGGCTGGTGGGGGTTGGGTATTTGACCCGCAGCACAGATGTGGGAAAACAGGAAAGCAGTGGAATGAACTAAGGGTGGTGTGTGTGAGGGTGGTGTGTGTGAGCCTCAGAGCAGATGCACACACAGTGCAGGGGTTGGATGTGGTGGTGGTGGCCGGTGTGTGAGGGTGGAGTGTGAGCTGGGGGGGTGTGTGGGTTTAGTGGAGTGAACTGAGGGTGGTGTGTGAGCTGGGTGGTGTGTGTGTGTGGTGTGTGAGAGTGGAGTATGAGAGCGGAGTGTGAGGGTGGAGTGTGAGGGTGGTGTGTGTGTGGTGTGTGAGGGTGGTGTGTGAAGGTGGAGTATGAGAGTGGTGTGTGTGTGTGTGGTGTGTGAGGGTGGTGGAGAAGCAATGGGGTTCCCATGCAAAAGCAGCTGAGTCCAGATGAGCTCACACTGGGATCGGGATCACCACTCGTGAATGAGACACACACACACACACAAAGACAGATATATATATATACCCTACATGTAAACCCCATTGTAAACAAACACATGCATGCAAAACACAAATATTCCCATTCATACACAAATACACCCACACAAACAGGCAGTTAATCAAGGATAGCTTACATTCACACACACATATAAACAAACACACACACACACACACACACACATGCAAACCACATCTGGCAGTTGAACCAAATAACACACTGCATGGCAGTGTTGTGGGCTTGCACGTGAGTAAGTAGAGACCTCTCTGTTCTCCTTCTTTCTCTCTCTCTCTCTCTCTCCCTCTCTTTTTCTCCCTCCGTTTCTCTTTCTTTCTCTCTCTCAGAACACCTTGCTAGAAGCCTGTTGTGTCTCTGCCTCCACTAGTAAACCTGCTCTTTAAAACAGTCCTCCACTCCTCTTCCTCTCCTCCACTCCTCTTCCTCTCCTCCCCCTCTCCCTCTCTTCCCTCATTTCCTCTCCTCCATCGTTTCCTCTCCTCCCTCTCTCCCACCAATGACACTGTTGCTGTCCACCACTGGCCCACTGGATAATCTACCCCTGGCCATCTGCTCAAGATTTCACCCGCCTTTCTCCGTTTGGGATTTTTCCCTCTCTCTCTTTTTATCTCTCTCTCTCTTTCCCCCCCCCCCCCCCCCCTCCCTCTCTCTCTCTTATATATATATATACCCCTTTCCCTCCCTGTCTCTCTCTCTCACTCTCTCTCTCTCCACTTTCATTTTCTCTCGTTTCCATTCTTTCTGAGTGAAATGTATTATGCCCTCTCTTTCCCTCTTTTTTTCTGTCATTACTCAGTGCCGTCCCAAACACTTTCCATGAGTCACACACACACGGATTAGATTGTCTTTTAAATATCCCACTGCTGATGAAACGAAGTGAAACTGAGACGCATTTGAAGTGAGCTGGAGTGAAATGAACGAGGGTGAAGGAGGATGAACGTGAAGAAGAAGAACCATGAGCTATGAGAGACAATGGGGTGAGATTCTAAGCAAACATTCTAAAGAATGTAAAGAATCTTTACTTTTTATCAAAGATTCTAGAGGGACCGTGAGCTACGAGAGACTCATGACGGGGAGAGGAAGAGGAAGTTGGAGCGGACTGTGTTGTGGGTTGGAATTATAAATACCTTGGCCAGTGAATGAGAGCTTTGTTTGTGTTCATATCACATTTGAGAGATTAGGAGATCAACCTTCCTTTTGATGGGCCTTGTGTGTGTGTGTGTGTGTGTGTGTGTAAACACAGTTCCAATAGGGGAATACAGGAAACAAACTTTGGAGAGGAGCCTTGCAGTGCAAAAGCAGACTTTACAGTATACAAGACTTCAAGACAAGTGTAATGACGCTTAATAAATGATTTTTTTATTTCACATATAGAAAACAGCTCTCATTAGAACATGTATGAATGTACAGTGCATATAGATATGCATATGGATCATTCCATACTCACCATTCAAAGAGAGAGAAAAAGAGTGAGTGAGTGAGTGAGTGAGAGAGAGGCTATGTATCACACTCCCTTTGCCAAAGCGAAGTGAGTGCAAAACATGCAATATCTCTTATCTCTTCTGAGTCAATGTTTTAATGCTCGACCCAAAATCCAACTCATCTTTGAGTACCACTGTATCTCATGACTAGTAAATCAAATCCATTACAGCACTGCCTCTGTTGTCTGCAGTCCCTACTGACTGTGCCTACTGTAATCTGCAATCTGTAATATACTGAAGAGTGTCATAGTCTCAGATCCTCGCCGTCTAGTCAGACAAGAAATGCACCCCCTCATATATGTGACAGTGGTGGGGTGTGAGGGGTGTCCAATCTAATCTAATCTAATCTAGATATGTTGGGGATGATGAAAGTGGCGCTAATGGGATTATCATCCGTTTCTCTGAAGAAGCGTCAAACTGGTCCACACAATGGCTGCGTGTATGTGTGTGTGTGTGTGTGTGTGTGTGTGTGTGTGTGTGTGTGTGCGTGTGTGGCTGGGGCTCTTCAGTGGGATGGCTGAGTCATACACACACACACACACAAGCACACACCTTGAATTTCCCCCTTGGGGATCAATAAAGTATCTATCTATCTATTAAACACACACATGTAAACACATAGCCTACAAACTTAAAAACAGACAAACACACACACACACACACACACACACACAGGTGACCCACCATCAGACAGCTCCTCTCCCCCTGCTTGACCTACATTCTGAAATTAGGCTAGTGCGCCGTCTGTGCTAATCAGCTTTGGCTAATGAATGGATGCGTAAGATGGGGCTCTTCGGCAGAGACTCCTCTGCCAGGAAACAACACCACATTCACTGATATCTCACAGCCAGGGAGAAAGATTGAGCCCGGATGTTTTACAGCGCAGTGCAAACTGCCCGCCGTCTTGAGGGTTTACATAAAAAGAGGAAAAATCCCAGTTCATAGCCTTACAAAGGATGTCAGAGACAAGAAAGCAAACAAAAACAAAGGGATAAAAAAGGGGGAAAATAATGTTGTGCTGTCACGTATGATCCCTTTTGTCTTTGCTGTTTCGAAGGCGCCAGTAGGAATTTCACACTTGGAGTGGAAACGTCCTTGCAGTTCAGCTGGGGCCGTTAGGCTGGTGTAGAGGCAGGAGCTGCGCAGTCGAGGGACTCCATGAACATGAGAGAGATAGCGAGAGAGTAAGAGAGAGAGAGAAAGAGAGAGAGAGAGAGAGAGAGAGAGAGAGTGGTACAATGACACTAAATGAATGAAAGAATGGGACAAAGAGCAATGGGGAAGTAGAGAGGGAGGGAGAGAGGGGGAAAAGAGAGAGAAAGAGAGGGAGGGAAAGAAAAAGAAAATGAGGTATGCAGAGACAGGGAGTGAGAGAGAGAATGGGAGGAAATAATGGAGAAGGGGGAAGGAGAGAGAGAAAGAGAGGGAGGGGGGGGGGGAGAGAGAGGTGGAGAGGAGGGAGAGAGAGGGAGAGAGAGTGCTAGTTGTCTGCCATTAGCCAGAGCAGATTAGAAGTCTGGTGTTATGAGCCTCAATGAAGCCTCTTATGGCCCTGTGAATGTGAACGGAGTCTGTGGGAGTCCACAGATTAGCTGCTCTGCTTCCAGCTTAGCAGATTTGAGGACCAGCCGGAAAAGCCTGAGTTCTTTGTGTCTGAGTTCCTTGGCACAAACCATTCAGTCGGACGCTAACAATAAAAACGCTCTTCCCAGGGCTCACGTTTAGGCCGCATTCTCTACGAGCTGCGTCTGTCTGTGTGTCAGTGTCCTCTTCCTGTTTTGTGATGTTTTACAGCCAGGCACAAATGTAAACAATGTAAACAAACGTAAATAAATGTAAACAGTGTCTGCTAACACAGATGTATACCTACAACAATGAAGCGTGGGCTCCTCCAGCAGATGTAGAGTCAAGCTGTACTAAACGGCGAGAAGGACAAAACGGCTGCCATCTTTCACACTTGTAGTCAACAGAGCCAGCATGACCATACGGTGTCCTAACACAGCTTTCCTTCCCTATCTCTGTGTCCTGGGCTTCCTCTGTGGCTTCTCCATTCCCGACTTTCTCTCTCTCTTTATCCCTTTCCCTCCGTCATTCTCTTCTTCTTCTCCTGTTATTAGCTTCCCTACTCTCTATTACCTGTCGCCTACTCTCCCTCTCTTTCTCTTCCTTCCTCTCTTTTTCTCCCTCTATCTCCCTCTCTCTTTCTTCCTCTCTCCCTTCTCTCTTTCTCTCCTCCATGCTCTTTTTTCTTTGTTTTCTATTTTCCCCATTTCCATTCCTCCCTCTCTCCTCTTTCCCCACTTTCTACCTATCTTACTGTCTTTTTTCTCTCTCTCTCTCTTCCTTTTCCATTCATCCCTAATTCGAGCCATAACTCATGGCAGCCCATGTCCTCTCCCCTCCTCGTCCTCTCCTCTCTTCTCCTCTTTCCTCTCCTTCTCCTCTCTTCTCTTCTCCTCTCCCCTGCCGTCCTCTCCTTCCCTCGTCTACTCCCTCAATCTGTGCTGAAGGGGCTACTAAGAGCTGCTGTTGCCCTCTCCGACCTCATGGCTTATTCTGTGCAAAGAATTTTCCTGGCTCAGGCGAAATAGCTCTCTGTTTAGTGTCCAGAGAAAAGGAGAGAGAGAGAGAGAGAGAGAGAGGGAGTGAGTGAGAAAGAGAGAGAGAGGGATTATGAATCATGCTCCCTCTGCCAGAGCGAGGTGATGAGAGATTATTTTCCGTAAGTTAGTGGTGTCTACACACATACAGTACACATGCGCACACACACACACACACAAACACACACACACACACACACACATGCAGGGGGTGGAGAAGGAGAAGTATTGCAGGAGTGGCACAGTAGCTTAGAAAGCAGAGAGAGTCTATTAGATTTAAAGCTATTTTTTAAAAGCACTAAAGTAATTACCTCGTAATTCAATCCTACTTTAAGGGAATGGGTGGAGAAAGACAGGCCCCCAACCCCACTCCATCACTCTCCCCTACAGATATATACACAGAGGCTTACAGGCTACTGTTGGTGGATAAAGTTACATTACTGTGGAAAACAATTAAGTATAAAAGTACAAAAATAAAAATATATGGCATTTACAGCTGACATGTACACATTACTCATTCTTCCAATACTTGCTAGTGTTAATGGTTGATTGTTGTTTTTTGTTATTGTTAGAAATTGTAGTTGGTTAGCATTTATCCCATCACCGTGGCAACATGTAGCCATATATGGGGCCAGTGTTTGCTGCTACGCATACAGTAAGTGACCTGTAGAATTTGCATCTGTGCTGGTTGCATTGCTAAGGTGCTGGGTGAGTAGTATTGGTGTTTCCACATGCGTTTATCATGTCATAATATCAGAACAAATAAAGCATCAAAAGTAGGTTATTTAGTTTAAAAAACACATACACACAAATACATTATGTCGATTCAAATTTGAATCAACAAGAATCGTCTTGAAGAGCAGGCAACCTATTTCAAAACTCTTGATGAAAAACTGCCTGGTGAAACGCCAGTTGTTGACTCAGTGTGGGGATTCATTTCAGGGCAGTGTGTACTTAAGATGGCGTTCAGTAGTATCTGAAACACAATGAAACCTTTATTTATATGCTATCGGCAGCGGTGGAGAAATCTCATGACTGTGATAAATACTGGCCTTCCTGACTGAGAGAGAGAGGGAGTGATAGAGGGAGTGAGGGAGAAAGAGAGAGGAAGAGAGATAGGGAGGGCGAGGGAGGAAGAGAGAGGGAGTTAGAGAGAGAGAGGGAGTAATAGAGAGAGAGAGAGAGAAAGTTTGGAGGGAGGGAGAGATAGAGAGAGCACAAGAGAGATTTTTTCCCCACATTCTTGACTAGAAGCACAGAGACAGAGCTTTGTTTGAGTCATGGTGCAAGGCCATGGGAGATCAACCCATAAAACAGCACACCATACAGACAGTTCATCTTCGCTGATGCGTGCAGTCAGACGCACAATAAGGTTCCGTTTCAATTATTACACTGTACAGTCACACATGGGACAGGAACACTTGCTCCAATGTTTGCCAGTCTCTTGATAAAGACTATGACTTCATAGTTAATGAATATGCAGTCTCACACGTTAGTCAGTTAAACAATGATCAATAAAAAGTATTTTTTTGTGCAGGGATTAGATATATTGATACAGTAGATAAATAGATAGTTAGATAGATAGATAGATAGATAGATAGATAGATACGGTTTGGGTTGGGTGGAATCTAAGCTTAGCACCCAAGAGATGCATACATGTACGATATGAACAAACGTAGCGCATGAGCTATCCTAGCTGACATATTGCAAGAGTCTTATCAGGATGCATACTGTCGCTTGCCCCCACTTCTGATCGCCCCTAATGAAATCTCTCAACAGACTTGAACTTGCCTGTTGACCTTTTTCTCCCTCAGCCTCTCCTTCTGCCTGACCCTTCAAGATACATTAAAACATACTGAACTGAATAAATGATCCAGCTCATGACTTGTGCTCACACACCACAGTCATTTGTTGCTCCCAAATATTTTGAAGTTAAACAGATTATATTTTGGGCCTGTCCTAACTGCAAGCAACTGTGCTACTATCACGTCACGCTGAATGTTTTGTGTCCACATTAAACACGTTCGATGAGTGCCTTTCACGTCATGTTGGCTATCCAATATAAAATACATGTCACTGCGACTTCCGCGACTAAAATAGAAACGGACCAAGCAACAAAAAGTCTTCAAAAAAGTCGCGTTCTGTTGCGCTGCTTTTAGTTGGATTCAGTTAGGACAGTCCAATAGAGAATCGAATGATACCATTCAGGTATTATCATCATTCATGTTTCACTGAATAAACAGTAAGGCTGTTGAGTACATCTTATTGAACATGATTTAGACTACCTAACAACCTTACTGTTTATTCAGCTGAACACAAATTATGATGATACCTGAATGAGCTCAGCTCGATTTTTCATAGCTAAAACAAGTGTCAGAAAACATTATGCGAAAAATTTAACTTTGTGTGCTAGCCAGGATTTTTTTATTTATCAAAATGGTGAGCACCTGGTTCATTAATTACATGGAGCTCTCTGCTGTTAGCTGGTTACGACAAGCAGTGGAGGAGACTTACTGTCTTGAAAAACTTCCACATACTATTTGTAGCCATGTCTTGCCCTGTCTCTTGTAAGCACTATACGCTAGTATGACCGAAGTGTAGATGCAGCAGAGTGTAAGCTAGCTAGTGAAAACGCGGACTGGACTTTCAGTAATGTCGGCACTTCCAGTGAACAACTGGAACGGATTTGACGACGCACAAAGGAGGTAAAGGGAAAGGAAATTTTATGATCATAGTCAAGTGAATAGCGACAGGTTTATATTATTATTTTTTAAAAACACATTTATGCGTTTTTAGATTGAATTTGTCTGCAAATAATAAGAAAAAGAAGAAAAAAAAACTTAAAGGGATAGTTCGGTTTTTAACACATTGAGCCCCTTTCACAGGTTGTCTAAAATGAAATAAAGTGGTTGACACCAAAATCTTGATGATTGCTCCTGTCTCGGCTATTTGGGAAATATAGAATCGCCTCTGCCTGCCTTTAAAATGGCTAGCAATGGGCATGTGTTGTTTCTATCCTTAAAACACTGGTTTTAAAAAAGTGCTACTCATGGAGGGATAAGTGGCATTTGCTGATGTTCCAACCCAAGTATCGTAGCAAAATACTGTTTCTGTCATGTTTTATTTGCCATTTTGTAAGTCCCATAGGGATCTATTTGCTCCTTCATATAAACAAAGTGCCAAATAAAACATGACGGAAGCTTTATTTTGCTACGATACATGTTTTGGAACATCATTGAGCACCACTAACCACTTGATGAGTAGCACTTTTTTAAAACCAGTGTTTTAAGGATAGAAACAACACATGCCCATTGCTAGCCATTTTGAAGGCAGGCAGAGGTGAATCTACGATTTCCCAAATAGCCGAGACAGAAGCAATCGTCAAAATTTCGATGTCAACCACTTAATTGCATTTTAGACAACCTGTGAAAGGGGCTTAATGTGTTAAAAACCGAACTATCCCTTTAAAAGACGAAAATTTTTAGGGGGGCTTAAGAATATTTTAGGGGTGCTTTAGCATATAGCTAACAACGCCACTGCTTCTGCTGCAGTTGTATAGATTTTAAAGCACATGGCATGCAAAGCACTTTAAGTACTCAAACACTATAGTATATAAGCACTTTAAATGCAGCCTGTTTAGTGCATCCTTTGTCCAAGAGAAAGCAAGCATGCTTCTTTCCCTTCAATCCTGCCAGACAAGTGTTTTTTTAAGAGACAAGTGTTGAGTCAAAGCCACTTAACCGTAGCCTCTCTCTCTCTCTCCGCAAACAACATCACCTGAATGATCTTTATCCCTGCGTCTGTTCCGTGTGGGACACTCGAGTGGAGGTAACCGGGTTCGTTTCATGAGGTGCGGAGACACGGTGCCGAGTTAATGGCCGGTGTCTCTGTCAGAGGGGGGCGTCAGACGAGCAACGCATCAGACGAGCGACGCGTCACATGCGGATGTTCCGGCTGACGGCGGGGAAGGTGAGTCAGTCTGAGCACATAATGGGCACTAAAGACTGGGAGCTATTCTCTCACAGCACAAGTGCCTATCATGAGGCTTAGCATGTGTCTCCAGAGGGAAACTCTTAAACACACACTTACAGAGAGAGAGAGAGAGGAGAAGAGAGAGAGAGAGAGAGAGAGAGAGAGAGGAAGGGAAGGAGAGTGAGAGGGAGAGAGAGAGGAAAAGAGAGAGAGGGAGGGAGAGATAGAGAGGGGGAGAAAGAGAGAGAGATGGAGGTAGAGAAAGAGAAAAGAGAGAGAGAGAGAGAGAGGGAAGATAGTGTGTGTTTAATGTGAGGATGGATGGAAACAACAACAAGTCAAAAAAGTCCCCTATCCCAGGGGAAATAAAAACAAAAACATGGCTGCTGTGTCAGTGCTAGTCAGGAATAACAACAATTGCCTCTTTCATGCCCCGAAGCATCCATTTTAAGCCAGATGTTGCCGTTAGTTGAAAGCTAACCAGCTAATTGCATTTTCAAACCAGGAAGTGGTTTAATAAAAGAGATTAGCCTCTCACTTTCCTCTACCTCTCATCTGTCATTGTTGTCCTTCCTTCCCTGGGTGGAGCAAAGGCCAGGAGGGGGCCATTCATCTGTCAGTCACTGAGTGTGTGTGTGTGTGTGTGTGTGTGTGTGTGTAAATAAGAGAGAGAGAGAAAATGTATGTGTGTGAATGTGTGTGTGTGAGAGAGAGAGAGGTAAAAAGTATTCATGTGTGTGTGTGTGTGTGTGTGTGAGAGAGAGAGAGATAGTGTTTCTGTGTGTGAGAGAGTGCGAGAGAGAAAGACAAATAGTGTGTGTGTGTGTGTGTGCTTGTGTGTGAGAGAAAGAAAGATATAGTATATTTGTGTGTGAGAGAGATAGAAAGACAAAGTGTGTGTGTGTGTGTGTGTGTGTTTATCAGTGGTGGTGGTCAGTAAGTGCTAGCCCATCAACCCCCACCTCCACATCCCCACCAATCCCCCCTCCCCGCCCCCCAGGTTCTGGGTCAGCACCTCTGGGTTGCAGTCCAGCAGGCCTCCTCTATTGGTCCCCAGTGGGGTGGAGCCAATAGCCTGTCAGTCAACCCACCTCCTGACTGCATGGGACCACTGAAGGATCAATACAGTCACAGAAGCCACTGCCATCTGCCCCCAGGACACAATACTGGCTCCCACAACGCTCCTATTACTATATGCCCCAGTGTGTGTGTGTGAGAGAGAGAGAAAGAGGGAGAGAGAGAGAGAAAGAGATAGCATTTGTGTGTGTGTGTGTGTGTGTGTGTGTGTGTGTGCGTGTGTGTGTGTGTGTGTGCATGTGTGTGTGAGAGAGAGAGAGAAAGAGAGAGTTGTGTGTGTGTGTTTGGCTATTTATGTCTGTGTGCATGTGTGTGTGTGTGTGTGTGTGTGTGTAGGTGAGTGTGTGCGTGTGAATGTAGAGCACTGTAAGCTGGCGATCCTGCTGATTGGATCATTTAGATGGAGGCAACAGGGAAATTGGCAATCAATCAATTAGGTCAATTTCAGTGCATTAATGAAAGTGGACAGCACATGGCCCTGTATCAGACACACTGAGGGGATCAACAACACGTAGACATGTGAAACAACACTGGATCAGTGAGAGTTAGCACTACCTCAGCCAGTGGACTACAGTTCATATGGAACGTTTCAATGCTGAATTCATACATCACTTTTGTCTCTTTTTTACACAAAAACTTCCTTGGAAGCACATCTGTTCATCAAATCAAGTTCTCTCATGTCAGCTGTAGTTATGGGTTTTATATTCATGATATACGTATATATTCTTCTCTTCTCTGAAACTTTACTCTCTTTCCCTGGGTTTGTCATTCACCCACAACAAATCATACTCACAGAGAAAAAAAAACAGTGCCTTGCACACACACATACACACACACACACACCTGTCACACAGTTGAACCTAAAGCGTGTGTGTACTGGTGGGGGGTGGAGGTATAAGGGGGAGGGGCCCATCTGGCTACCTGGCTGAGTGCAGAGAGACCTGCACCAGAAGACAGAGGACAAAGGACAGAAGACAAGCGCTGATGAAGGCGGCAGGGACAGACAGAGACAACAGGGTGCAGGACGACTGGGTTAGGGACCAATGCATCACCCAGCAGTCCATGTCTGCGCTTCTCAGCAGCATACTAATGAAACCGGCCAGAGGACCGAGGAGAGAAAGAAAGACACAAAATAAGGTCAAAGCTTCAGTGAGGGGGAGCGGGTCTACAAAGAAGTGCTTGGTCATGTAAGAGACTGCCTCGACATAGCTTTATGCTATGGTTTGGTTAAGAACATAACAAAAGGCACGTTGCTTACGTTAGAGTTTTGGAATTTAACAGATGCTTTAGTTCAAAGTCAGTTGTCTTTAAAGAGGGCGTTGTGTTGTGGTAATTGTTGTTGATGTTATTCAGGGAGGGAGCGTCCATTAACAGAGGTGTCTGCTCTCTCTCTCTCACTCTGTGTGTGTGTGTGTGTGTGTGTGTGTGTGAGTGAGTGAGTGAGTGTGTGTGTGTTTCTGTGTGTGTGTGTGTCTGTGTGTGTGTGTGTGCTTCAAAGGAAAGCCCCCTATGCCTGGCTTGAGGCCTGAGCCATCATTCCAAACCCATGTGTTGCAAACATGCCATTATCTGGCGTCACACAGAAATATGTTCCAATGTCCGGCTCAAACACTAGTGCTCACCACACCTCTTCCCCAGAGGCTGATAGCTGTGGAGCAGCTGGACTGGCGTGTGTGTGTGTGTGTGTGTGTGTGTGTGTGTGTGTGTTTGGGCTGGTTCTCTTATCTTGTGTTGTGATATATTTTCTCCCAGCTGTGGGACAGTAAAAGGGTTGGGTCAATCCATCTCTCTCTCTCTCTCTCTCTCTCTCTCTCTCTCTCTCATTTCGTTCTGCAGCGATAGTGAATATGTGGGAGGGGCCTGTGGGGTCAAAGCACATGATACACAAACACTATTGCATCCCACACACACATATACAGTATTGATATACCAGTCTAGCAGGCTCAGTGAAAACCTTTAAACCCCAGAAAGCCAGTCTAATGCACACAAACACACACACACACACACACACACCTTTTGTTGAAAAACAAAAAAATAAACTCTCACCTTCTCTTTTAGTCTCCTGACCTGACCTGCTTAGTGCACAATGCTACCAGTGCTTACTCAAGGGATGTGTGTGTGTGTGTGTGTGTGTGTGTGTGTGTGTGTGAGTGGGAAGAAGTTGACCTGGTCAATGATTACCTAAACAAACACCAGAGAAGGAAGAGATTCATTATTACTCACAGGGAATGCGGTTGTCTGTGCCAACTTCAGTTGTAGCTAATATTTACACAGAAACAAGAAGGGGGGGGCGACTTTGTTCGTATGTGTGTGTGAGTGTGTATGTGTGTGTGTGTATCCATCTGTGTGTATATGTGTGCGTGTGTGTATGTGCGCCTGTGTGTGTATGTGTGTGTGCGTGTGTGTGTGTATATGTGCGTGTGTGTGTGTGTGTGTATATCTGAGTGTGTGTATGTGCGTGTGCATGTGTGTATATGTGTGTCTGTGTGTGTGTGTGTGTGTGTGTTTCAGGCCAGCACGTGAGGCTGCAAACAGCTCTATGTGGGGACGGGTTAGCCCAGACTGGTCTCCTCCTCTGGGCTGGGCTCCTTTGGCTCAGGCAACGCCAGGCCAGTGGGTAATTACACACTACTATTTTCTACTGCGCTGGCCCAGAGAGAGAGAGAGAGAGAGGGAGACAGAAAAACAGAGAGGGAGAAAAGTGTGTGTGTGAGAAAGTGTGAGAGAGAGAGGAACAGAGAGAGGAAGAAAAGTGTATGTGTGTGTGTGTGTGTGTTTGTGTGTGTGTGTGTGTGAGAGAGAGAGAGAGAGAGAGAGAGAGAGAGAAACAAACAGAGAGAGGGGGAAAAGCGTGTGTGTGTGAAAGAGGGAGGGAGCGAGAGAAAGAAAGAGAGACAGACAGAGATAGTGAGAGAGAGGGAGAAAAGTGTGTGTGAGAGAGAGAGATCAAGAAAGAGAGATAGAGCTACAACAGAGAGAGGGGGGGAAAGTTTGTGGCGGCCGGCGACAAGGCTTTTGGGACGTTCCACTCAACTTTAAATAACACGGCCTCTCAGCCACACTGAGTGGAAACAGAGCTGAGCCAATGGAGGAAACACATAGGGGATGGAGGGATGGCGGGAGAGAGAGAGAGAGAGAGAGAGAGAGAGGGAGAGAGAGAGTTAGAGGGGAGGAACAAAAGAAAGAGAGTTGAATAGAGTGGACGGTTAGAGGAGGATAGGAAAGAGGAGATGGAGGGAATTAGAGAGGAGGTCAGAGAGAGAGAGAAACGAGAGAGAGAGAGAGAAACGAGAGAGAGAGAGAGGTATGAGAGAGAGAGAGACGAGAGAGAGAGAGGTATGAGAGAGAGAGAGAGACGAGAGAGAGGAGTGAAAGTTAGTATGTGAGTGGAAAGCGGACAGTCTTAGTCATAGCCACTCAGAAAACTCTCACATTTGAACGATTCCGCCAAACACGCACACACACACACACACACACACACACACACACACACAGGCAGTGATCCTGAAAACATCATGTGCTCTGCTGAGACCAACATGGAAAAGTCATGATCAATGCTTTTGATCTCTAATGAACTGTCTTTGAAGTGATCATATCCTCACCCCTGAAACTCCACACTAGGAAACTCATAACTCATTTTTTTTTTTTTTGGAGGGGGGGGGGGGGCCTTCACAAGCAAGAGCAGAGTCTCTCGTAATTGAAAGAGCGTCTGTTGTCCTACGGGACCCGTCAGGAACTTTGAGGTAGGTGTAGTCCACCCCCCACTCTCTATTTCTTCCTCTATAAAGGCCCTCCTCCACTCCAGAGTCCAGAGAGAAACCTTGGCACCACATCAAAGCAGCATACAACAGCGTCTCTCACTTTCTTTCCTTCTCTTTCTTTTCTCCTCCTCTTTATTCCTCCCTCCCCCTCTCTATCTCTGGACACACTGTGTGTGTGTGTGTGTGTGTGTGTGACAAAGAGCTGAGTCAAACCCATGTTCAGGAGTAGAGCTGGCCGGCTGGCTGGACTTTTCCGCTGACTCGGACCACCATCTGAATGAAACGTTTCTCTCTCTGACACGGACACGAAAGGGCCCTAGGAATCCTCGAAGGACAACGAGGCAGCTTGACCCCTCTGGCTGAGAACTATTCAAACCTGTGCCAACATTTTTTACCTCCATCAACATTTATTTATTTAAGTATGGTATATGTAGTATACTTTTTGGATCCTGTCAGACACACCCATTTTCATACTGTCAATCTAAAGCATACTGCATGGCAGTATATAATCTATGTACTCCCTATAGAGCTTTACAACCATAGACTATATTGGCAGCCATATTGGGAGGCCATGGCGCGGAAGAAAAACAGCCAAATCAGCACAATGTCTGGTGAGTTTGCTCAAAAGTAGTTTTAAAAGATCAAAGTGAATCTTATTAACTGACAAAACGTCCGGCATTAATAACTGGCAACTTCCAGCAGCACGCGATTTCTGAGTACAATGAACAAGGTGTGGTATGCCTACCAATATGGTGGTGCTTTCCGATTGGCTACTGCACTTAGATATGTTAATGCAGTGATGTCACATTCAAAACTTCATACAATCCATAGCAGCTGTAGTATTGGCATTTCTTGATAATGCAAATAGAGTTCCTGGTTGCCTAGCGTGCCTGCATACTGAATAACAGTGTGTGAATGTAAACAGGGGAGTGTAAATCAACAGTGATGACTGCAAATATCTGTGGGAGGGGTAGTTCCCACACTGTGAGTGAGAGACACGAACAGACAGGTATAGTAGAGAAAGAGAAAGGTGTGTGACTGTGTGTGTGTGTGTGTGTGTGTGTGTGAGTGAGAGAGAGAGAGAGAGAGAGAGAGAGAGAGAAAGAGAAGAGAGAAATTTGTTTTTGTGTGAGCAGCGAGACAAAGAGGTGAGTATCTGTGTGTGTGTGTGTGTGTGTGTGTGTGTGGGTGCGCACGCATGTGTGTGTATGTTTATAAGTGTGGCATGTTATTGAAACTAGCATCAAAAACATCAGGGTCAGTAGACACTATTGTGTAAGTCACGCAAATATGTGTAAAACAGCACAAATAAAGAGCTCCACAAAAAGGTTGTTATATTGACTGTATTTTATTATTTTAAGGGTAATTTTACAAGCAACCATGAGTTGACATTTTTTAAAAACACTTTTTTTCTTTTTTTTCCTTTTTTTTTTTTTTACAGCTCTTTTCTTCGGAGGGCCAATCGCTTCAAATCAAGCTGAAGCAACGGCTCCTTAAAATAAATACTTTTCAAGAGAAAATAATACAGACAGAAACATCTGAGTATTTGAAATCCAAAAACAAGCCGACCAAATGAACGGGGGAGACGTGAAAACCAAG
Organism: Limnothrissa miodon; assembly: GCA_017657215.1. NCBI lineage: Eukaryota > Metazoa > Chordata > Actinopteri > Clupeiformes > Clupeidae > Limnothrissa > Limnothrissa miodon. The sequence goes on from JAGFZM010005922.1 coordinate 19,621, forward strand.
CCGAAACATGAGTGATGTCGACTCGTGTGGGAGGTGGCTAAAGTTCCTAAGTACTGCAGCCTCCAGGCCACCCTTCTGCACAACGCTCCGCTTCACAGACATGTTGTATAAAACTCTGCAAAATGCAGTATCTTACAAAAAAAAGAAAGAAAGATTAAAAAAAAAAAAAAAAACATAAAATTAAATCTCAGTTTTTGTCATAAAATTGTAAAATATTGGCTGGTATCATTGCATGATCAAATCCCCAGACTTTTCCATATCAAGTAAAAAAGAAGAAAAACAAACACCTCATGTGCTTCTCCCTTACAGTATCTCCTCTTCTCTAAACCACCTTCCCTCTCTCAGGCCCCCCGAAACTGTTAGTATTCACATATATTATTTATATATTTATAAACAAAACTCTGCCACCTGTCCATCTGTAATCTGATTGGGTGACACAGACAGCCATCTTTTATCAGGCTTCCCCCACTCCACTCATTCTAGAATCCTCTAGAGCCCTCTGCTTTAGTGGTGACCATGGTTACCAGGTTACCAGCACCTCACTGCGTCAAGTCCCACCAATCCCACGGAGTGGAGGACCACCATTTCAAAGTGCCAGCAAACACCAGCCAGACGGAAACAAACGTACAAACAAAGCAGAATTGACAAAACACACTGAGCTCAAAATAAAGCTCAAATTTCACTGCTCACAGTTTTACATGTAGGAAAGAAAAAAACAAGAATTTGGTTCAATTGCCTGGCAGGTTGTCCACTTAGAGGACAAAGAAAAGAAAGAAAGACAGGAAGAAAGAAATGAAAAAAAGAAAGAAAGAAAGAAACACAAGCCCTCATGAACACCACTACTGTCTCCAACTGTCACAAATGGTGTTTCAAGAGTTCCAAGAATACTTTACAGGATGAAACATTTTTATTTGACAGTCAAGGACAACTTAAGTTGGCTAGTCAAACGCGGGCCAAGAGTGACACTATGGAACCCTCTCCTGATATGTAAAGAAACTCTCCATGGCTTATCTCTGTACAATACCTACTCACTGGTCTAGTCCCTTCTTTAAACAGGACGAGTTGGACTATGTATGTGTGTGTGTGTGTGTGTGTGTGTGAGAGTGTGTGAGCATGCAAATGCATGCAAACTCCCTCACACCCAATTAGATTAGCACCTTTATCCGTCATATGCTAGCAAACTCCTCATTAGTCAGGCTTTTTCTCCTTCTCTTTAACAAACTAACAAGAAAAGCGTACAGTAAGCACAAGTTCCAACTGCCTCAAACAATGACTAAAGAATCAACTGGTGGTGTGTCAAATCAAAACTACGAGCAGGTGTGTGTGCCTGGATTCTGATCAAGCGCTACAGATTTCAAAATGCAATGGCGGCGTTAAAAAGAACAGTAGATACACGGTTCTACAAGTCTACGAGTTCAATCTGTCATTAGACAAAGACAACAGGGTGGAGTTAGTTTGGCTTTCCAGAACTTTCCGTTCAGTATCATCTTGCTAGAGTGATGGGACAGGGACAGAAAGAGAGAGAGAGAGAGAGAGAGAGAGAGAGAGACAGAGAAAGAGGAAAAAAAGATGTTCACTTCACAGTTGTTAGTTCATTGAAACGGTTTGAACAGGGAGAAAACACAACGTCGTGAGCTGCGGCACTGAACACAAGGGTGAAAGAGAAGTGTGTCAATAAAAAAGGCAAGTGTGTTTCGAGTGTCCCTGTTGAATTCAAACATCTTCAAACCGTTTTCTTCACGGGCTTCAGAACCATCTCGGTCTGACCTCAAAGCTTCATTGAGATGCGTTAAACAACCATTCTGCTTAAGTGCAAAGACCTTACTGCGTTCCTTTCCACACCTCACCTCCTGTTCGTCTGTCTGTTTTCTTTACTCATATCTGCATCACAGAGACAATAAAAACAACACCCATGTCCAAAACAACTCTCTCTAGGCACTATTGATTTTTCTCTCCCCAAGGCTTTGATGCAGATTTGAAAAAAAGGAAAAAAAGTGTGAAAAAGCAATCCAAGGAAGGATAACGATTTTTTAAAGGAAAATGTTCCAGAGTGATGGTTCTGCAGACCAACCACTTCAAATCTCCTACATTTTTGTTTAGAAAAAGAAAATCACTAGCTTCCATCCAGTTAGACACGACCAACACAGACAACATCCGAGTCCTTTAGGAGTGCTTCTGAGTGGGGAAGGTTATGTCTATAAAACAGAATATGCGTTTCAGCACATCTACTCCTGCCTTCAGCACTTAAAAAAATCAAACAAAACCAAATCAAATAAAACAGTCTCATCCATATGACTCTTTTGTGACTTCACATGACGGAAAGAAAACATCTTGGTTCTTGGTTCTTCTTTGACACACATACTGCACTGTAACAGCTCAGGTCATGATTTTCTGAGGGATCTCTATGGAGGCTTTGAGGAAGATGGCGTTGTCACGGATGTAGTTGCGCTTTTTGATCTCCTCGTGCGAGATGAACTTGGGGTAGCCGAAGCCCAGCATGCTCTCGTCCATGGAGTCACGACTTCCACCACCTCCGCCCCCCGCGGCGCTGTTGGGCTTCTGGAAGTTCTTCCAGTTGGGGTCCGGGTTGAAGGTCTCGGTGATGTGCTGCGGTTTGGAGAGCGACGGGTCGCTCTGGTCCAAGATGGAGAAGGTCACCTTGTAGGAGAAGGGCCACTCGAGGAGGTTGTCGTACTCGCCAGGCAGCACTCGGATGTAGATGGACAGGTGCGTCCCCTCGCCGCTGCCGTTTCCGTTGAGGAAGGCCGACACCTGGAGCTTGTAGCCGTAGCGGTGCGTGTAGAAGGCCGGGCTGAAGAACTCGTGGTTGTTGCGCAGCTTGGCCTCCTGGAGCTTGCGCGAGTAGTCGCACAGCTTCCA
>JAGFZM010005923.1:0-15980 GCA_017657215.1 Limnothrissa miodon
ATATGTAGACGGCCAGAGATACTCCTATAGACACACACAAAGGAAAGCAGACAAACAGACAGAGCTGAGCAAACACACACACACACACTGGACAAGAACCAACTGCACGTGACACTGTTCAAACTCAGAGGAAGTGGCACCATAACCCCATAAATCTCTACGCAAATAGGCACACACACACACACACACACACAGACACAAACACACACACACCCAGACACACACACTCACACATACACAAACACACACACACACACTCACACACACATACACAAACACATACATAACCCTAACACACAAGTTTAACATACACACTTAAGTATACCCCCGCCCCTTTCCCATGTAAAACACAGCCCAGGAAGACACATCACCTGACCTCCATAAATTTCCCCTGTGAGCAGTTAACAGTTGCTGGCCTTCAACTTCTTCTTTTAAGGAGAAATGGATGCAACCATCTACATAGATTCAAACTAAATGATACAAATCTACAACAACTCAATTGAGAAAATATACTGTACTTTAGGCGGAAAGGAAATTAGATTTAATTCTTCTTTTTGGGGAAAAATGGAATTGTAACTAGGTACACTACAATATCTATGTATGGTAGATTCAGACTAAATGATACAACTCTACAATAACACTTGTTCTAGAAGAGAGAAATATATAGAAAATATACTATAGGTGCAAGTAGATTAGACACTACACTGTCGTATGCACTCCCATCCACTAGTGGGCCATATGGCCATACCGTGGGTGCTCAGCTCACACCTACAGTAGGGTGTCCAGCTTTTTAAATGCTCAAAAGATGAAGTCTTCAACTTTTTCTTTGGAAAACTAAAAGTAATATGATTTCTTTATCTCAAATGTGCAAAAATGAAGAGTAAAAAACATGTCAATTAAACAGACGTTCTTGCACCATGTAACACACACACACACACACACACACTACATACACACATACACACACACATATTACACACACACACACACACTACATACACACACACACACACTCACACTACATACACACACACACACACACACACACACACACACACTACATACACACACACACACACACTACACACACACACACATGCCAACAGATGCCAATGCCCACACCCATGCCAAGTAGAAGCGCCTCTTTGTTTTCAGTCATGCCCGTCATGCCCGTCTCCCCCATTCCGAGCCTTTCCATGGGCCCCCCTGACACGTGTAATCAGTGTGTAGAGGGATGCCCAGTGCCCGCTGTCAGCGCCCGCCAGAGTGATTCAATTAAAGCTTCTTTGTTCTGGCACGTCGATTCGACTCAGTCATCTCCCAGCAGCTGATGATTAGAGCCAGTCTTGTCAAGGGGAGTGTGACACCGGTGACATTATTCCAGGCGCGCTGTCAACTCCGCTCAGGGTAAAAAAACATGCAGCTAATTTATTTAGCGGAAATCAAAAATGACCAGTTAGCCAAAGCGGAAATGGCTCCTGTAGTTTGGACAGAAGAAAAAGCAGCCAGTCAGTGAGGAGCTGTGAGGACTGGACTGTTCACGGTGCGGTTAGCTGAGAGCGTGAACAACAATGGATGTCACTGGAGTTAGATCCTATACAGGCCTCTTGACAAGAGCGAGGGCTGGTGACGGATGTAAAAGGATGTGTACAAGGGTGCATGTGGACATGTTTCTGTTGTGACGTGCCACACTGATGTCATCCCAAGGGCTGAGTCTGAATGAGACTGTGACATTGATGCCACCAACTGATTGTTGCCTGTGAAGTGACAAGGGTCTGTCTGACACCTCCGTACAGAGGCGTAATCTAAAAATGAACACTGCAATGACTATTTGTGCTGTGCGGTGTGTCTGTGAGTGTATGTGAGAGAGAGTGTTTTTCCCAACAGACTAAAAGTATCTGGCACAGAAGACAAAGGCTTGATGATCTCACGCTTCCCTGGAAAACGGAAGCCATGAAAACAGGGTTACAATTGCGAGCAATGACAAACACGTATCTGTGTACATCAGCAAACACAGACCCATGTTAAAAACCCCCATTGTCTTCCCCCCGTAGTCTTCTTCCTCTTGGTTCATCCGCAGAAAGATATTCAGTCACAACCACTACAGAATGCAGGACAAAAGGGAGTTAACTATTGAACAATGGGTCTCCAAAGTAGCAGGTCAAAACACAAACACGGGACAACAAAGTGACCAAATATCAAGTTCAAGTTCATTTATTTGTCTCCCTTGGGAGAAATTTGGAGAAGAGGCAGGGTACTGCTACAGTACATAGTCAGACATAGGACATGCAGAGACAACATATAAAATCCAAACATAGAGAGAAAACACATGACAAATACATAAAGTTCAACAAGCACTTACATACATACAATACATACAAAATACCTACAAAATACATAAAGTTGAGCTTTAACCATTTAAGTGTGTTATTGCAAGCACTCCTCATGCAGTGGGCCAACGAAGAGGCCTCCTGGATGGAAACTGATGTGTCTATGATGTGGTTCGGAGTCAATAAAGTATGCAAATATAGAAACGATCTTACAGGCTGTGGTCGCATTGACGTGTTTAACTTAAGTTTATAAAAGCAAAATGAGAGGAGAAAAAAAAAATCAATTTAAGCTTTTAAAGAAAACTAAGAAACCCCCAAAATTTGGTAGCTATGTGGTCCCACTTGTAAAAGCCGTGTAATATTCCTCACTGTCGCCTGCTTCTGATGTGAGCTGCTGAAGGCCTTTGAGGAGCCATTACGGGCTAATGCATGAAGAGGCTAATAGACTGCAGATGCATGGGTGTTTAATTAACCAGGGAGGGCTACAATCAGCTCTCGGAGCTGGGCTGGGCTGTTGACATGTGCTTAGAGATGAGAGAAGTTATGTGGGGAGGCAGAGGGAGTCATATGAAAAGCCAACTTGTCACGCATATCAAATGCTCATGGTTTTATTGGGGTTGATAGCATGACACAAACATGTCTTACAGAGGTAACAGTAAATTAGCGGTTAATCATTACCTCTCATATATAATAGATCATTCATAGATTATCTTATGATGTATGTAATTATTTAATTCACCATTAACCGTTTATAATCTCTGTTAATATTTACTTATCTGTGTGTGTGTGTGTGTGTGTGTGTATTGCTGTTGTTGTTGTTGTGTTGGCTGTCCTGTTCTTTGTCCGTACTAAATCCTCTGCTTTAAGTAACTGCACTTTAAGTATCTATAATGTGTGTGCACTAAACTTTGCCTTAGTGTGCACTAAATTTAAGCTAAATCCTAAAAGTTTTTATATATACCCTAAATGTAACACCACTTTATCCATAGTGAAACATTGTTTCCTCCTACTATGTATAGTATGTAAATATTGTTAAACTGACAATAAAACCCACTTGACTTTTCATTTTAAATCCATATTTTAGTTTGGTTTAGCATTAAAACCAGAAAGGGGATGTGTGGCTGGTGTCTGATCAGAGAGAGCTTATCAAACAAAGCAATCACTCGGCCTCTCTCTCTCTCTCTCTCTCTCTCTCTGTGGCTAGGTCTGTTAGCCTGAGCGAGGGGGTTAATGCAGTGAGCAGGAGCATCCTGTTGTCTCTGTGAAGTGTCACCTTTAGGCAACCTGGGGGGGCAATAAATGTCATCTTTGTGTCGGATGGCCTGGCCTCGGCAACAAAACACTGGCTCTTCCCAATTGGCAGGGCTGCTTCTGCTCAGTGGCGGCTCTCAGCCAATCAGACGCAGGCTCAGTGGAAAGAGAGTCTCCTCACCCTGGCAACCGCTACTCTGTGCCTTTTTTCTCATTGGCTGCTTTTTTGTAGTCACAGGCAAGCATGCACACAGACTCACACCCCTACCCCTAAATATACCCACACGTGCTTGTGTGCGCACGCACACAAGCACACACACACACTCTCTCTCTCTCTCTCTCTCTCTCTCTCTCTCTCTCTCTCTCTCTCTCTCTTTATCAGCTGTTGAAAAATCCAGGTCCACCCCCGAGCTACAGTGAAGACAGATGCTGTTCTTTCAAGGTGTTTGCTGGTTTGTATTTTGTATCTCTCCCCCACCATGCCTCAAGTTATTTGACTATGAAACAGCAGGAAGAAATAAGATGGCCTGTGAGGACGACTCTGCTGAGCAGACGGAGGCCCTAATGACCCCCTGCGACACCGTCACCCCTCAGCTCAGACACTGCTCTGATACCCTCTGAAGTTCCACCTCCACGCGGACCGTGTATCGATCCGCCATCCCTCTCAGGTCTCAGTCCACTCCTCCTCCTCTTCCTCTCCTCCTCCTCTCCCTCCTTCAGGTCTCTCTCTCTCTGTCTCTCACCCCTGTAACCCCTCAGAAACATGCAATCTGTTTTTTTTCTGTTCCCCCTCTCTCTCTCCCTCTCCCTCTCTCTCTCTCTTTCTCTCTCTCTCCCTCCCTTCCTATTTCTCTCTCACTCTCTCTCTTGCTCTCTCGCTCTCTCTCTATCCGTCTTTTGTGAGGGATTCTCCAGGATTTTCAGCTGTCACAGCAATAGCGCTCGGGTCGGGTGAAGAGTTTAGGGGGAGTCTGTATCCTCTCATCTCTGAAAGGCGAACCCTCGGAGCAGATGCACACACAGTGTACGAGGTGGATGTTGGGGTGGAGGTGAAGATAGAGGTGGAGGTGGCTGGTGGGGGTTGGGTATTTGACCCGCAGCACAGATGTGGGAAAACAGGAAAGCAGTGGAGTGAACTAAGGGTGGTGTGTGTGAGGGTGGTGTGTGTGAGCCTCAGAGCAGATACACACACAGTGCAGGGGTTGGATGTGGTGGTGGTGGCCGGTGTGTGAGGGTGGAGTGTGAGCTGGGGGGGTGTGTGGGTTTAGTGGAGTGAACTGAGGGTGGTGTGTGAGCTGGGTGGTGTGTGTGTGTGGTGTGTGAGAGTGGAGTATGAGAGCGGAGTGTGAGGGTGGAGTGTGAGGGTGGTGTGTGTGTGGTGTGTGAGGGTGGTGTGTGAAGGTGGAGTATGAGAGTGGTGTGTGTGTGTGTGGTGTGTGAGGGTGGTGGAGAAGCAATGGGGTTCCCATGCAAAAGCAGCTGAGTCCAGATGAGCTCACACTGGGATCGGGATCACCACTCGTGAATGAGACACACACACACACACAAAGACAGATATATATATATACCCTACATGTAAACCCCATTGTAAACAAACACATGCATGCAAAACACAAATATTCCCATTCATACACAAATACACCCACACAAACAGGCAGTTAATCAAGGATAGCTTACATTCACACACACATATAAACAAACACACACACACACACACACACACATGCAAACCACATCTGGCAGTTGAACCAAATAACACACTGCATGGCAGCGTTGTGGGCTTGCACGTGAGTAAGTAGAGACCTCTCTGTTCTCCTTCTTTCTCTCTCTCTCTCTCTCTCCCTCTCTTTTTCTCCCTCCGTTTCTCTTTCTTTCTCTCTCTCAGAACACCTTGCTAGAAGCCTGTTGTGTCTCTGCCTCCACTAGTAAACCTGCTCTTTAAAACAGTCCTCCACTCCTCTTCCTCTCCTCCACTCCTCTTCCTCTCCTCCCCCTCTCCCTCTCTTCCCTCATTTCCTCTCCTCCATCGTTTCCTCTCCTCCCTCTCTCCCACCAATGACACTGTTGCTGTCCACCACTGGCCCACTGGATAATCTACCCCTGGCCATCTGCTCAAGATTTCACCCGCCTTTCTCCGTTTGGGATTTTTCCCTCTCTCTCTTTTTATCTCTCTCTCTCTTTCCCCCCCCCCCCCCCCCCTCCCTCTCTCTCTCTTATATATATATATACCCCTTTCCCTCCCTGTCTCTCTCTCTCACTCTCTCTCTCTCCACTTTCATTTTCTCTCGTTTCCATTCTTTCTGAGTGAAATGTATTATGCCCTCTCTTTCCCTCTTTTTTTCTGTCATTACTCAGTGCCGTCCCAAACACTTTCCATGAGTCACACACACACGGATTAGATTGTCTTTTAAATATCCCACTGCTGATGAAACGAAGTGAAACTGAGACGCATTTGAAGTGAGCTGGAGTGAAATGAACGAGGGTGAAGGAGGATGAACGTGAAGAAGAAGAACCATGAGCTATGAGAGACAATGGGGTGAGATTCTAAGCAAACATTCTAAAGAATGTAAAGAATCTTTACTTTTTATCAAAGATTCTAGAGGGACCGTGAGCTACGAGAGACTCATGACGGGGAGAGGAAGAGGAAGTTGGAGCGGACTGTGTTGTGGGTTGGAATTATAAATACCTTGGCCAGTGAATGAGAGCTTTGTTTGTGTTCATATCACATTTGAGAGATTAGGAGATCAACCTTCCTTTTGATGGGCCTTGTGTGTGTGTGTGTGTGTGTGTGTGTGTAAACACAGTTCCAATAGGGGAATACAGGAAACAAACTTTGGAGAGGAGCCTTGCAGTGCAAAAGCAGACTTTACAGTATACAAGACTTCAAGACAAGTGTAATGACGCTTAATAAATGATTTTTTTATTTCACATATAGAAAACAGCTCTCATTAGAACATGTATGAATGTACAGTGCATATAGATATGCATATGGATCATTCCATACTCACCATTCAAAGAGAGAGAAAAAGAGAGAGAAAAAGAGTGAGTGAGTGAATGAGAGAGAGGCTATGTATCACACTCCCTTTGCCAAAGCGAAGTGAGTGCAAAACATGCAATATCTCTTATCTCTTCTGAGGCAATGTTTTAATGCTCGACCCAAATCCAACTCATCTTTGAGTACCACTGTATCTCATGACTAGTAAATCAAATCCATTACAGCACTGCCTCTGTTGTCTGCAGTCCCTACTGACTGTGCTTACTGTAATCTGCAATCTGTAATATACTGAAGAGTGTCATAGTCTCAGATCCTCGCCGTCTAGTCAGACAAGAAATGCACCCCCTCATATATGTGACAGTGGTGGGGTGTGAGGGGTGTCCAATCTAATCTAATCTAATCTAGATATGTTGGGGATGATGAAAGTGGCGCTAATGGGATTATCATCCGTATCTCTGAAGAAGCGTCAAACTGGTCCACACAATGGCTGCGTGTATGTGTGTGTGTGTGTGTGTGTGTGTGTGTGTGTGTGTGTGTGTGCGTGTGTGGCTGGGGCTCTTCAGTGGGATGGCTGAGTCATACACACACACACACAAGCACACACCTTGAATTTCCCCCTTGGGGATCAATAAAGTATCTATCTATCTATTAAACACACACATGTAAACACATAGCCTACAAACTTAAAAACAGACAAACACACACACACACACACTCACACACACAGGTGACCCACCATCAGACAGCTCCTCTCCCCCTGCTTGACCTACATTCTGAAATTAGGCTAGTGCGCCGTCTGTGCTAATCAGCTTTGGCTAATGAATGGATGCGTAAGATGGGGCTCTTCGGCAGAGACTCCTCTGCCAGGAAACAACACCACATTCACTGATATCTCACAGACAGGGAGAAAGATTGAGCCCGGATGTTTTACAGCGCAGTGCAAACTGCCCGCCGTCTTGAGGGTTTACATAAAAAGAGGAAAAATCCCAGTTCATAGCCTTACAAAGGATGTCAGAGACAAGAAAGCTAACAAAAACAAAGGGATAAAAAAGGGGGAAAATAATGTTGTGCTGTCACGTATGATCCCTTTTGTCTTTGCTGTTTCGAAGGCGCCAGTAGGAATTTCACACTTGGAGTGGAAACGTCCTTGCAGTTCAGCTGGGGCCGTTAGGCTGGTGTAGAGGCAGGAGCTGCGCAGTCGAGGGACTCCATGAACATGAGAGAGATAGCGAGAGAGTAAGAGAGAGAGAGAAAGAGAGAGAGAGAGAGAGAGAGAGAGTGGTACAATGACACTAAATGAATGAAAGAATGGGACAAAGAGCAATGGGGAAGTAGAGAGGGAGGGAGAGAGGGGGAAAAGAGAGAGAAAGAGAGGGAGGGAAAGAAAAAGAAAATGAGGTATGCAGAGACAGGGAGTGAGAGAGAGAATGGGAGGAAATAATGGAGAAGGGGGAAGGAGAGAGAGAAAGAGAGGGAGGGGGGGGGGGAGAGAGAGGTGGAGAGGAGGGAGAGAGAGGGAGAGAGAGTGCTAGTTGTCTGCCATTAGCCAGAGCAGATTAGAAGTCTGGTGTTATGAGCCTCAATGAAGCCTCTTATGGCCCTGTGAATGTGAACGGAGTCTGTGGGAGTCCACAGATTAGCTGCTCTGCTTCCAGCTTAGCAGATTTGAGGACCAGCCGGAAAAGCCTGAGTTCTTTGTGTCTGAGTTCCTTGGCACAAACCATTCAGTCGGACGCTAACAATAAAAACGCTCTTCCCAGGGCTCACGTTTAGGCCGCATTCTCTACGAGCTGCGTCTGTCTGTGTGTCAGTGTCCTCTTCCTGTTTTGTGATGTTTTACAGCCAGGCACAAATGTAAACAATGTAAACAAACGTAAATAAATGTAAACAGTGTCTGCTAACACAGATGTATACCTACAACAATGAAGCGTGGGCTCCTCCAGCAGATGTAGAGTCAAGCTGTACTAAACGGCGAGAAGGACAAAACGGCTGCCATCTTTCACACTTGTAGTCAACAGAGCCAGCATGACCATACGGTGTCCTAACACAGCTTTCCTTCCCTATCTCTGTGTCCTGGGCTTCCTCTGTGGCTTCTCCATTCCCGACTTTCTCTCTCTCTTTATCCCTTTCCCTCCGTCATTCTCTTCTTCTTCTCCTGTTATTAGCTTCCCTACTCTCTATTACCTGTCGCCTACTCTCCCTCTCTTTCTCTTCCTTCCTCTCTTTTTCTCCCTCTATCTCCCTCTCTCTTTCTTCCTCTCTCCCTTCTCTCTTTCTCTCCTCCATGCTCTTTTTTCTTTGTTTTCTATTTTCCCCATTTCCATTCCTCCCTCTCTCCTCTTTCCCCACTTTCTACCTATCTTACTGTCTTTTTTCTCTCTCTCTCTTCCTTTTCCATTCATCCCTAATTCGAGCCATAACTCATGGCAGCCCATGTCCTCTCCCCTCCTCGTCCTCTCCTCTCTTCTCCTCTTTCCTCTCCTTCTCCTCTCTTCTCTTCTCCTCTCCCCTGCCGTCCTCTCCTTCCCTCGTCTACTCCCTCAATCTGTGCTGAAGGGGCTACTAAGAGCTGCTGTTGCCCTCTCCGACCTCATGGCTTATTCTGTGCAAAGAATTTTCCTGGCTCAGGCGAAATAGCTCTCTGTTTAGTGTCCAGAGAAAAGGAGAGAGAGAGAGAGAGAGAGAGAGGGAGTGAGTGAGAAAGAGAGAGAGAGGGATTATGAATCATGCTCCCTCTGCCAGAGCGAGGTGATGAGAGATTATTTTCCGTAAGTTAGTGGTGTCTACACACATACAGTACACATGCGCACACACACACACACACAAACACACACACACACACACACACATGCAGGGGGTGGAGAAGGAGAAGTATTGCAGGAGTGGCACAGTAGCTTAGAAAGCAGAGAGAGTCTATTAGATTTAAAGCTATTTTTTAAAAGCACTAAAGTAATTACCTCGTAATTCAATCCTACTTTAAGGGAATGGGTGGAGAAAGACAGGCCCCCAACCCCACTCCATCACTCTCCCCTACAGATATATACACAGAGGCTTACAGGCTACTGTTGGTGGATAAAGTTACATTACTGTGGAAAACAATTAAGTATAAAAGTACAAAAATAAAAATATATGGCATTTACAGCTGACATGTACACATTACTCATTCTTCCAATACTTGCTAGTGTTAATGGTTGATTGTTGTTTTTTGTTATTGTTAGAAATTGTAGTTGGTTAGCATTTATCCCATCACCGTGGCAACATGTAGCCATATATGGGGCCAGTGTTTGCTGCTACGCATACAGTAAGTGACCTGTAGAATTTGCATCTGTGCTGGTTGCATTGCTAAGGTGCTGGGTGAGTAGTATTGGTGTTTCCACATGCGTTTATCATGTCATAATATCAGAACAAATAAAGCATCAAAAGTAGGTTATTTAGTTTAAAAAACACATACACACAAATACATTATGTCGATTCAAATTTGAATCAACAAGAATCGTCTTGAAGAGCAGGCAACCTATTTCAAAACTCTTGATGAAAAACTGCCTGGTGAAACGCCAGTTGTTGACTCAGTGTGGGGATTCATTTCAGGGCAGTGTGTACTTAAGATGGCGTTCAGTAGTATCTGAAACACAATGAAACCTTTATTTATATGCTATCGGCAGCGGTGGAGAAATCTCATGACTGTGATAAATACTGGCCTTCCTGACTGAGAGAGAGAGGGAGTGATAGAGGGAGTGAGGGAGAAAGAGAGAGGAAGAGAGATAGGGAGGGCGAGGGAGGAAGAGAGAGGGAGTTAGAGAGAGAGAGGGAGTAATAGAGAGAGAGAGAGAGAAAGTTTGGAGGGAGGGAGAGATAGAGAGAGCACAAGAGAGATTTTTTCCCCACATTCTTGACTAGAAGCACAGAGACAGAGCTTTGTTTGAGTCATGGTGCAAGGCCATGGGAGATCAACCCATAAAACAGCACACCATACAGACAGTTCATCTTCGCTGATGCGTGCAGTCAGACGCACAATAAGGTTCCGTTTCAATTATTACACTGTACAGTCACACATGGGACAGGAAGACTTGCTCCAATGTTTGCCAGTCTCTTGATAAAGACTATGACTTCATAGTTAATGAATATGCAGTCTCACACGTTAGTCAGTTAAACAATGATCAATAAAAAGTCTTTTTTTGCGCAGGGATTAGATATATTGATACAGTAGATAAATAGATAGTTAGATAGATAGATAGATAGATAGATAGATAGATACGGTTTGGGTTGGGTGGAATCTAAGCTTAGCACCCAAGAGATGCATACATGTACGATATGAACAAACGTAGCGCATGAGCTATCCTAGCTGACATATTGCAAGAGTCTTATCAGGATGCATACTGTCGCTTACCCCCACTTCTGATCGCTCCTAATGAAATCTCTCAACAGACTTGAACTTGCCTGTTGACCTTTTTCTCCCTCAGCCTCTCCTTCTGCCTGACCCTTCAAGATACATTAAAACATACTGAACTGAATAAATGATCCAGCTCATGACTTGTGCTCACACACCACAGTCATTTGTTGCTCCCAAATATTTTGAAGTTAAACAGATTATATTTTGGGCCTGTCCTAACTGCAAGCGACTGTGCTACTATCACGTCACGCTGAATGTTTTGTGTCCACATTAAACACGTTCGATGAGTGCCTTTCACGTCATGTTGGCTATCCAATATAAAATACATGTCACTGCGACTTCCGCGACTAAAATAGAAACGGACCAAGCAACAAAAAGTCTTCAAAAAAGTCGCGTTCTGTTGCGCTGCTTTTAGTTGGATTCAGTTAGGACAGTCCAATAGAGAATCGAATGATACCATTCAGGTATTATCATCATTCATGTTTCACTGAATAAACAGTAAGGCTGTTGAGTACATCTTATTGAACATGATTTAGACTACCTAACAACCTTACTGTTTATTCAGCTGAACACAAATTATGATGATACCTGAATGAGCTCAGCTCGATTTTTCATAGCTAAAACAAGTGTCAGAAAACATTATGCGAAAAATTTAACTTTGTGTGCTAGCCAGGATTTTTTTATTTATCAAAATGGTGAGCACCTGGTTCATTAATTACATGGAGCTCTCTGCTGTTAGCTGGTTACGACAAGCAGTGGAGGAGACTTACTGTCTTGAAAAACTTCCATATACTATTTGTAGCCATGTCTTGCCCTGTCTCTTGTAAGCACTATACGCTAGTATGACCGAAGTGTAGATGCAGCAGAGTGTAAGCTAGCTAGTGAAAACGCGGACTGGACTTTCAGTAATGTCGGCACTTCCAGTGAACAACTGGAACGGATTTGACGACGCACAAAGGAGGTAAAGGGAAAGGAAATTTTATGATCATAGTCAAGTGAATAGCGACAGGTTTATATTATTATTTTTTAAAAACACATTTATGCGTTTTTAGATTGAATTTGTCTGCAAATAATAAGAAAAAGAAGAAAAAAAAACTTAAAGGGATAGTTCGGTTTTTAACACATTGAGCCCCTTTCACAGGTTGTCTAAAATGAAATAAAGTGGTTGACACCAAAATCTTGATGATTGCTCCTGTCTCGGCTATTTGGGAAATATAGAATCGCCTCTGCCTGCCTTTAAAATGGCTAGCAATGGGCATGTGTTGTTTCTATCCTTAAAACACTGGTTTTAAAAAAGTGCTACTCATGGAGTGATAAGTGGCATTTGCTGATGTTCCAACCCAAGTATCGTAGCAAAATACTGTTTCTGTCATGTTTTATTTGCCATTTTGTAAGTCCCATAGGGATCTATTTGCTCCTTCATATAAACAAAGTGCCAAATAAAACATGACGGAAGCTTTATTTTGCTACGATACATGTTTTGGAACATCATTGAGCACCACTAACCACTTGATGAGTAGCACTTTTTTAAAACCAGTGTTTTAAGGATAGAAACAACACATGCCCATTGCTAGCCATTTTGAAGGCAGGCAGAGGTGAATCTACGATTTCCCAAATAGCCGAGACAGAAGCAATCGTCAAAATTTCGATGTCAACCACTTAATTGCATTTTAGACAACCTGTGAAAGGGGCTTAATGTGTTAAAAACCGAACTATCCCTTTAAAAGACGAAAATTTTTAGGGGGGCTTAAGAATATTTTAGGGGTGCTTTAGCATATAGCTAACAACGCCACTGCTTCTGCTGCAGTTGTATAGATTTTAAAGCACATGGCATGCAAAGCACTTTAAGTACTCAAACACTATAGTATATAAGCACTTTAAATGCAGCCTGTTTAGTGCATCCTTTGTCCAAGAGAAAGCAAGCATGCTTCTTTCCCTTCAATCCTGCCAGACAAGTGTTTTTTTAAGAGACAAGTGTTGAGTCAAAGCCACTTAACCGTAGCCTCTCTCTCTCTCTCCGCAAACAACATCACCTGAATGATCTTTATCCCTGCGTCTGTTCCGTGTGGGACACTCGAGTGGAGGTAACCGGGTTCGTTTCATGAGGTGCGGAGACACGGTGCCGAGTTAATGGCCGGTGTCTCTGTCAGAGGGGGGCGTCAGACGAGCAACGCATCAGACGAGCGACGCGTCACATGCGGATGTTCCGGCTGACGGCGGGGAAGGTGAGTCAGTCTGAGCACATAATGGGCACTAAAGACTGGGAGCTATTCTCTCACAGCACAAGTGCCTATCATGAGGCTTAGCATGTGTCTCCAGAGGGAAACTCTTAAACACACACTTACAGAGAGAGAGAGAGAGAGAGAGAGGAGAAGAGAGAGAGAGAGAGAGAGAGAGAGAGAGAGGAAGGGAAGGAGAGTGAGAGGGAGAGAGAGAGGAAAAGAGAGAGAGGGAGGGAGAGATAGAGAGGGGGAGAAAGAGAGAGAGATGGAGGTAGAGAAAGAGAAAAGAGAGAGAGAGAGAGAGAGGGAAGATAGTGTGTGTTTAATGTGAGGATGGATGGAAACAACAACAAGTCAAAAAAGTCCCCTATCCCAGGGGAAATAAAAACAAAAACATGGCTGCTGTGTCAGTGCTAGTCAGGAATAACAACAATTGCCTCTTTCATGCCCCGAAGCATCCATTTTAAGCCAGATGTTGCCGTTAGTTGAAAGCTAACCAGCTAATTGCATTTTCAAACCAGGAAGTGGTTTAATAAAAGAGATTAGCCTCTCACTTTCCTCTACCTCTCATCTGTCATTGTTGTCCTTCCTTCCCTGGGTGGAGCAAAGGCCAGGAGGGGGCCATTCATCTGTCAGTCACTGAGTGTGTGTGTGTGTGTGTGTGTGTGTGTGTGTAAATAAGAGAGAGAGAGAAAATGTATGTGTGTGAATGTGTGTGTGTGAGAGAGAGAGAGGTAAAAAGTATTCATGTGTGTGTGTGTGTGTGTGTGTGAGAGAGAGAGAGATAGTGTTTCTGTGTGTGAGAGAGTGCGAGAGAGAAAGACAAATAGTGTGTGTGTGTGTGTGTGCTTGTGTGTGAGAGAAAGAAAGATATAGTATATTTGTGTGTGAGAGAGATAGAAAGACAAAGTGTGTGTGTGTGTGTGTGTGTGTTTATCAGTGGTGGTGGTCAGTAAGTGCTAGCCCATCAACCCCCACCTCCACATCCCCACCAATCCCCCCTCCCCGCCCCCCAGGTTCTGGGTCAGCACCTCTGGGTTGCAGTCCAGCAGGCCTCCTCTATTGGTCCCCAGTGGGGTGGAGCCAATAGCCTGTCAGTCAACCCACCTCCTGACTGCATGGGACCACTGAAGGATCAATACAGTCACAGAAGCCACTGCCATCTGCCCCCAGGACACAATACCGGCTCCCACAACGCTCCTATTACTATATGCCCCAGTGTGTGTGTGTGTGTGTGAGAGAGAGAGAGAAAGAGGGAGAGAGAGAGAGAAAGAGATAGCATTTGTGTGTGTGTGTGTGTGCGTGTGTGCATGTGTGTGTGTGAGAGAGAGAGAGAAAGAAAGAGTTGTGTGTGTGTGTTTGGCTATTTATGTCTGTGTGCATGTGTGTGTGTGTGTGTGTGTGTGTGTGTAGGTGAGTGTGTGCGTGTGAATGTAGAGCACTGTAAGATGGATCTGATTGGATCTGCTGATTGGATCATTTAGATGGAGGCAACAGGGAAATTGGCAATCAATCAATTAGGTCCCAGTGCATTAATGAAAGTGGACAGCACATGGCCCTGTATCAGACACACTGAGGGGATCAACAACACGTAGACATGTGAAACAACACTGGATCAGTGAGAGTTAGCACTACCTCAGCCAGTGGACTACAGTTCATATGGAACGTTTCAATGCTGAATTCATTCATCACTTTTGTGTCTTTTTACACGAGAACTTCCTTGGAAGCACATCTGTTCATCAAATCAAGTTCTCTCATGTCAGCTGTAGTTATGGGTTTTATATTCATGATATACGTATATATTCTTCTCTTCTCTGAAACTTTACTCTCTTTCCCTGGGTTTGTCATTCACCCACAACAAATCATACTCACAGAGAAAAAAAAACAGTGCCTTGCACACACACATACACACACACACACACCTGTCACACAGTTGAACCTAAAGCGTGTGTGTACTGGTGGGGGGTGGAGGTATAAGGGGGAGGGGCCCATCTGGCTACCTGGCTGAGTGCAGAGAGACCTGCACCAGAAGACAGAGGACAAAGGACAGAAGACAAGCGCTGATGAAGGCGGCAGGGACAGACAGAGACAACAGGGTGCAGGACGACTGGGTTAGGGACCAATGCATCACCCAGCAGTCCATGTCTGCGCTTCTCAGCAGCATGCTAATGAAACCGGCCAGAGGACCGAGGAGAGAAAGAAACAAACAAAATAAGGTCAAAGCTTCAGTGAGGGGGAGCGGGTCTACAAAGAAGTGCTTGGTCATGTAAGAGACTGCCTCGACATAGCTTTATGCTATGGTTTGGTTAAGAACATAACAAAAGGCACGTTGCTTACGTTAGAGTTTTGGAATTTAACAGATGCTTTAGTTCAAAGTCAGTTGTCTTTAAAGAGGGCGTTGTGTTGTGGTAATTATTGTTGATGTTATTCAGGGAGGGAGCGTCCATTAACAGAGGTGTCTGCTCTCTCTCTCTCACTCTGTGTGTGTGTGTGTGTGTGTGTGTGTGTGAGTGAGTGAGTGAGTGTGTGTGTGTTTCTGTGTGTGTGTGTGTCTGTGTGTGTGTGTGTGCTTCAAAGGAAAGCCCCCTATGCCTGGCTTGAGGCCTGAGCCATCATTCCAAACCCATGTGTTGCAAACATGCCATTATCTGGCGTCACACAGAAATATGTTCCAATGTCCGGCTCAAACACTAGTGCTCACCACACCTCTTCCCCAGAGGCTGATAGCTGTGGAGCAGCTGGACTGGCGTGTGTGTGTGTGTGTGTGTGTGTGTGTGTGTGTGTGTGTGTGT
>JAGFZM010005924.1:0-10228 GCA_017657215.1 Limnothrissa miodon
GTGTGTGTGTGTGTGTGTGTGTGTGTGTGTGTGTGTGTGTGTGTTTGGGCTGGTTCTGTTATCTTGTGTTGTGATATATTTTCTCCCAGCTGTGGGACAGTAAAAGGGTTGGGTCAATCCATCTCTCTCTCTCTCTCTCTCTCTCTCTCTCTCTCTCTCATTTCGTTCTGCAGCGATAGTGAATATGTGGGAGGGGCCTGTGGGGTCAAAGCACATGATACACAAACACTATTGCATCCCACACACACATATACAGTATTGATATACCAGTCTAGCAGGCTCAGTGAAAACCTTTAAACCCCAGAAAGCCAGTCTAATGCACACAAACACACACACACACACACACACACACCTTTTGTTGAAAAACAAAAAAATAAACTCTCACCTTCTCTTTTAGTCTCCTGACCTGACCTGCTTAGTGCACAATGCTACCAGTGCTTACTCAAGGGATGTGTGTGTGTGTGTGTGTGTGTGTGTGTGTGTGTGTGAGTGGGAAGAAGTTGACCTGGTCAATGATTACCTAAACAAACACCAGAGAAGGAAGAGATTCATTATTACTCACAGGGAATGCGGTTGTCTGTGCCAACTTCAGTTGTAGCTAATATTTACACAGAAACAAGAAGGGGGGGGCGACTTTGTTCGTATGTGTGTGTGAGTGTGTATGTGTGTGTGTGTATCCATCTGTGTGTATATGTGTGCGTGTGTGTATGTGCGCCTGTGTGTGTATGTGTGTGTGCGTGTGTGTGTGTATATGTGCGTGTGTGTGTGTGTGTGTATATCTGAGTGTGTGTATGTGCGTGTGCATGTGTGTATATGTGTGTCTGTGTGTGTGTGTGTGTGTGTGTTTCAGGCCAGCACGTGAGGCTGCAAACAGCTCTATGTGGGGACGGGTTAGCCCAGACTGGTCTCCTCCTCTGGGCTGGGCTCCTTTGGCTCAGGCAACGCCAGGCCAGTGGGTAATTACACACTACTATTTTCTACTGCGCTGGCCCAGAGAGAGAGAGAGAGAGAGGGAGACAGAAAAACAGAGAGGGAGAAAAGTGTGTGTGTGAGAAAGTGTGAGAGAGAGAGGAACAGAGAGAGGAAGAAAAGTGTATGTGTGTGTGTGTGTGTGTTTGTGTGTGTGTGTGTGTGAGAGAGAGAGAGAGAGAGAGAGAGAGAAACAAACAGAGAGAGGGGGAAAAGCGTGTGTGTGTGAAAGAGGGAGGGAGCGAGAGAAAGAAAGAGAGACAGACAGAGATAGTGAGAGAGAGGGAGAAAAGTGTGTGTGAGAGAGAGAGATCAAGAAAGAGAGATAGAGCTACAACAGAGAGAGGGGGGGAAAGTTTGTGGCGGCCGGCGACAAGGCTTTTGGGACGTTCCACTCAACTTTAAATAACACGGCCTCTCAGCCACACTGAGTGGAAACAGAGCTGAGCCAATGGAGGAAACACATAGGGGATGGAGGGATGGTGGGAGAGAGAAAGAGAGGGAGAGAGAGGGAGAGAGAGAGTTAGAGGGGAGGAACAAAAGAAAGAGAGTTGAATAGAGTGGACGGTTAGAGGAGGATAGGAAAGAGGAGATGGAGGGAATTAGAGAGGAGGTCAGAGAGAGAGAGAAACGAGAGAGAGAGAGAGAAACGAGAGAGAGAGAGAGGTATGAGAGAGAGACAGACGAGAGAGAGAGAGGTATGAGAGAGAGAGAGAGACGAGAGAGAGGAGTGAAAGTTAGTATGTGAGTGGAAAGCGGACAGTCTTAGTCATAGCCACTCAGAAAACTCTCACAATTGAACGATTCCGCCAAACACGCACACATACACACACACACACACACACACACACACACAGGCAGTGATCCTGAAAACATCATGTGCTCTGCTGAGACCAACATGGAAAAGTCATGATCAATGCTTTTGATCTCTAATGAACTGTCTTTGAAGTGATCATATCCTCACCCCTGAAACTCCACACTAGGAAACTCATAACTCATTTTTTTTTTTTTGGAAGGGGGGGGGGGGCCTTCACAAGCAAGAGCAGAGTCTCTCGTAATTGAAAGAGCGTCTGTTGTCCTACGGGACCCGTCAGGAACTTTGAGGTAGGTGTAGTCCACCCCCCACTCTCTATTTCTTCCTCTATAAAGGCCCTCCTCCACTCCAGAGTCCAGAGAGAAACCTTGGCACCACATCAAAGCAGCGTACAACAGCGTCTCTCACTTTCTTTCCTTCTCTTTCTTTTCTCCTCCTCTTTATTCCTCCCTCCCCCTCTCTATCTCTGGACACACTGTGTGTGTGTGTGTGTGTGTGTGACAAAGAGCTGAGTCAAACCCATGTTCAGGAGTAGAGCTGGCCGGCTGGCTGGACTTTTCCGCTGACTCGGACCACCATCTGAATGAAACGTTTCTCTCTCTGACACGGACACGAAAGGGCCCTAGGAATCCTCGAAGGACAACGAGGCAGCTTGACCCCTCTGGCTGAGAACTATTCAAACCTGTGCCAACATTTTTTACCTCCATCAACATTTATTTATTTAAGTATGGTATATGTAGTATACTTTTTGGATCCTGTCAGACACACCCATTTTCATACTGTCAATCTAAAGCATACTGCATGGCAGTATATAATCTATGTACTCCCTATAGAGCTTTACAACCATAGACTATATTGGCAGCCATATTGGGAGGCCACAGCGCGGAAGAAAAACAGCCAAATCAGCACAATGTCTGGTGAGTTTGCTCAAAAGTAGTTTTAAAAGATCAAAGTGAATCTTATTAACTGACAAAACGTCCGGCATTAATAACTGGCAACTTCCAGCAGCACGCGATTTCTGAGTACAATGAACAAGGTGTGGTATGCCTACCAATATGGTGGTGCTTTCCGATTGGCTACTGCACTTAGATATGTTAATGCAGTGATGTCACATTCAAAACTTCATACAATCCATAGCAGCTGTAGTATTGGCATTTCTTGATAATGCAAATAGAGTTCCTGGTTGCCTAGCGTGCCTGCATACTGAATAACAGTGTGTGAATGTAAACAGGGGAGTGTAAATCAACAGTGATGACTGCAAATATCTGTGGGAGGGGTAGTTCCCACACTGTGAGTGAGAGACACGAACAGACAGGTATAGTAGAGAAAGAGAAAGGTGTGTGACTGTGTGTGTGTGTGTGTGTGTGTGTGTGAGTGAGAGAGAGAGAGAGAGAGAGAGAGAGAGAGAAAGAGAAGAGAGAAATTTGTTTTTGTGTGAGCAGCGAGACAAAGAGGTGAGTATCTGTGTGTGTGTGTGTGTGTGTGTGTGTGTGGGTGCGCACGCATGTGTGTGTATGTTTATAAGTGTGGCATGTTATTGAAACTAGCATCAAAAACATCAGGGTCAGTAGACACTATTGTGTAAGTCACGCAAATATGTGTAAAACAGCACAAATAAAGAGCTCCACAAAAAGGTTGTTATATTGACTGTATTTTATTATTTTAAGGGTAATTTTACAAGCAACCATGAGTTGACATTTTTTAAAAACACTTTTTTTCTTTTTTTTCCTTTTTTTTTTTTTTACAGCTCTTTTCTTCGGAGGGCCAATCGCTTCAAATCAAGCTGAAGCAACGGCTCCTTAAAATAAATACTTTTCAAGAGAAAATAATACAGACAGAAACATCTGAGTATTTGAAATCCAAAAACAAGCCGACCAAATGAACGGGGGAGACGTGAAAACCAAGCCGAAACATGAGTAATGTCGACTCGTGTGGGAGGTGGCTAAAGTTCCTAAGTACTGCAGCCTCCAGGCCACCCTTCTGCACAACGCTCCGCTTCACAGACATGTTGTATAAAACTCTGCAAAATGCAGTATCTTACAAAAAAAGAAAGAAAGATAAAAAAAAATAACATAAAATTAAATCTCAGTTTTTGTCATAAAATTGTAAAATATTGGCTGGTATCATTGCATGATCAAATCCCCAGACTTTTCCATGTCAAGTAAAAAAGAAGAAAAACAAACACCTCATGTGCTTCTCCCTTACAGTATCTCCTCTTCTCTAAACCACCTTCCCTCTCTCAGGCCCCCCGAAACTGTTAGTATTCACATATATTATTTATATATTTATAAACAAAACTCTGCCACCTGTCCATCTGTAATCTGATTGGGTGACACAGACAGCCATCTTTTATCAGGCTTCCCCCACTCCACTCATTCTAGAATCCTCTAGAGCCCTCTGCTTTAGTGGTGACCATGGTTACCAGGTTACCAGCACCTCACTGCGTCAAGTCCCACCAATCCCGCGGAGTGGAGGACCACCATTTCAAAGTGCCAGCAAACACCAGCCAGACGGAAACAAACGTACAAACAAAGCAGAATTGACAAAACACACTGAGCTCGAAATAAAGCTCAAATTTCACTGCTCACAGTTTTACATGTAGGAAAGAAAAAAACAAGAATTTGGTTCAATTGCCTGGCAGGTTGTCCACTTAGAGGACAAAGAAAAGAAAGAAAGACAGGAAGAAAGAAATGAAAAAAAGAAAGAAAGAAAGAAACACAAGCCCTCATGAACACCACTACTGTCTCCAACTGTCACAAATGGTGTTTCAAGAGTTCCAAGAATTCTTTACAGGATGAAACATTTTTATTTGACAGTCAAGGACAACTTAAGTTGGCTAGTCAAACGCGGGCCAAGAGTGACACTATGGAACCCTCTCCTGATATGTAAAGAAACTCTCCATGGCTTATCTCTGTACAATACCTACTCACTGGTCTAGTCCCTTCTTTAAACAGGACGAGTTGGACTATGTATGTGTGTGTGTGTGTGTGTGTGTGTGAGAGTGTGTGAGCATGCAAATGCATGCAAACTCCCTCACACCCAATTAGATTAGCACCTTTATCCGTCATATGCTAGCAAACTCCTCATTAGTCAACACAGGCTTTTTCTCCTTCTCTTTAACAAACTAACATGAAAAGCGTACAGTAAGCACAAGTTCCAACTGCCTCAACAATGACTAAAGAATCAACTGGTGGTGTGTCAAATCAAAACTACGAGCAGGTGTGTGTGCCTGGATTCTGATCAAGCGCTACAGATTTCAAAATGCAATGGCGGCGTTAAAAAGAACAGTAGATACACGGTTCTACAAGTCTACGAGTTTAATCTGTCATTAGACAAAGACAACAGGGTGGAGTTAGTTTGGCTTTCCAGAACTTTCCGTTCAGTATCATCTTGCTAGAGTGATGGGACAGGGACAGAAAGAGAGAGAGAGAGAGAGAGAGAGAGAGAGAGACAGAGAAAGAGGAAAAAAAGATGTTCACTTCACAGTTGTTAGTTCATTGAAACGGTTTGAACAGGGAGAAAACACAACGTCGTGAGCTGCGGCACTGAACACAAGGGTGAAAGAGAAGTGTGTCAATAAAAAAGGCAAGTGTGTTTCGAGTGTCCCTGTTGAATTCAAACATCTTCAAACCGTTTTCTTCACGGGCTTCAGAACCATCTCGGTCTGACCTCAAAGCTTCATTGAGATGCGTTAAACAACCATTCTGCTTAAGTGCAAAGACCTTACTGCGTTCCTTTCCACACCTCACCTCCTGTTCGTCTGTCTGTTTTCTTTACTCATATCTGCATCACAGAGACAATAAAAACAACACCCATGTCCAAAACAACTCTCTCTAGGCACTATTGATTTTTCTCTCCCCAAGGCTTTGATGCAGATTTGAAAAAAAGGAAAAAAAGTGTGAAAAAGCAATCCAAGGAAGGATAACGATTTTTTAAAGGAAAATGTTCCAGAGTGATGGTTCTGCAGACCAACCACTTCAAATCTCCTACATTTTTGTTCAGAAAAAGAAAATCACTAGCTTCCATCCAGTTAGACACGACCAACACAGACAACATCCGAGTCCTTTAGGAGTGCTTCTGAGTGGGGAAGGTTATGTCTATAAAACAGAATATGCATTTCAGCACATCTACTCCTGCCTTCAGCACTTAAAAAAATCAAACAAAACCAAATCAAATAAAACAGTCTCATCCATATGACTCTTTTGTGACTTCACATGACGGAAAGAAAACATCTTGGTTCTTGGTTCTTCTTTGACACACATACTGCACTGTAACAGCTCAGGTCATGATTTTCTGAGGGATCTCTATGGAGGCTTTGAGGAAGATGGCGTTGTCACGGATGTAGTTGCGCTTTTTGATCTCCTCGTGCGAGATGAACTTGGGGTAGCCGAAGCCCAGCATGCTCTCGTCCATGGAGTCACGACTTCCACCACCTCCGCCCCCCGCGGCGCTGTTGGGCTTCTGGAAGTTCTTCCAGTTGGGGTCCGGGTTGAAGGTCTCGGTGATGTGCTGCGGTTTGGAGAGCGACGGGTCGCTCTGGTCCAAGATGGAGAAGGTCACCTTGTAGGAGAAGGGCCACTCGAGGAGGTTGTCGTACTCGCCAGGCAGCACTCGGATGTAGATGGACAGGTGCGTCCCCTCGCCGCTGCCGTTTCCGTTGAGGAAGGCCGACACCTGGAGCTTGTAGCCGTAGCGGTGCGTGTAGAAGGCCGGGCTGAAGAACTCGTGGTTGTTGCGCAGCTTGGCCTCCTGGAGCTTGCGCGAGTAGTCGCACAGCTTCCAGATGAGGACGCCGTCGTGGCTGACCGAGAGCTCCTCCACCTCCCGCCGAAGCTCCAGCAACTCCTGACGCTGACGCACAACCAGGCTGCACATCATGGTCAGGTGAGACTTGGTCGTCTCCTCCAGGTGACGCCCAATCGCCATCTTGGGACACTGCAGAGGCAGAGAGGGGAAAGAGGAGAAGAATTAAATACAGACTGAAGCTGGTAAGCAATTATACTAAAGTGTTTACACTAAACATAGCTTCATGTCAGTTAAGAAGTTATCTTGGGACACTGTGAGGCGGAGAGGGGGAAAAAGAGCAAAAATTGAATACGGACTGAAGCTGAGGCAAGTCTGGGAAGCAATCATAGTGTGCTTGGTCTGCTTTGACACTGAAGGTTTTTATTGTGGACATTTCCCTCTTGTTACCAACAGATAATGTGACAAACATCTACACTAATGTAGATGATCACTCAAAGTGTTCACACTCAACATGGCCTCCTGTCAGTCAAGAAGTCATCAACTGACCCAAAGTGCTAGTCATTTGGGACTTCACACTAGACAGATTGAGATTGAGATTGAGATTGAGATTGAGAACAATAAAAACACACAAAATGGCTCTGTGACAACCACGAATTGTGATCAACTTATCCCATTGCAATCAGCTGGCTAGCTGCTACTCATAACAGAACAATGCAAGAAACAGATGGAGATGTGAGGAACTCATGTGATCTCAGTCGCACTGCAGAGCTGGGCCACATTTGCCTTAGCATTACATTACAACCCTGCAGGAATGTGCAACACAATGCCTCTTGGTCTGCATTTAGAATTGTAGGAGCAAAACTTCAAACCTTTCTCCATCCCTCCCTGCTTTGCTTCCTCCCTCTCTTTCTCCCTCTCTTCCTCCCTCTCTTCCTCCCTTCTTCCCTCTATACCCAAAAATCTTAAAATTAATATGCAATCCAATATGGCCGCTCCAGCTCACTCCAGGGAGACGGAAGGGCCGTAGGCTGGCAAAGGGGTATGAGAGAGAGTCATAGTGAGCCATGGTCCCGTCATAGCTGAAATTCAATTAGCTTTATGCCACAGCGCTGACTTCACGGAATGCCTTTGAAGCCGTTTAAAGTGGGGAAAAAATGGTGAAAGAGAATAATTTAATTTGACTACTAATTTCCACTTAGGCTGAAGAGAAACAGACGCAGTAGCCACACTGCAGGGGATCGTCCCAGGGAAAGGGCTAGCAGAGGGACCTCAAATCCAGGGACATTTCCAGAGGAACAGAGCATTTTGTCTGGGCACATTACTACTACTACGATGAGCTGAATTCTTTCAGCCAGGAGCATTTATGAATTTAAACATGGCCGCCTCCCTAAATGAAGCACTCAGCAACCCTAGGTTTCCTCTGTTTCCCCTTTCTTACTTTCTTACTTTCCCTCCAGTTCTCCGGCAAAGGGAGAACAAAGCAGATTGCTCGAAGCAGGAAACTGGCCTGCTTTAGCAACCAGAAAGAAAGTTCTCAGCATAACCCCCCTACCCACCACCACCCACACACACACACACACACACACACACACACAAACACACATACAGTACACACACTCACTGCCACTGCCTAAAGTGACTATATCCGATTCACATTGAGTTAATGTGCTTGAAAATAGAACAAAAAATGCCCTGTCAGATCGGAAAAGTGCGACTCTCATTAAAAGAGACCCCTGAGGCAGGATTCCTGCCTTTTCCCTGTAAAGACAGTCATTGTTCCAGTGATTTCGGGATGCATGCACGACATCAGATTTCGGATG
Organism: Limnothrissa miodon; assembly: GCA_017657215.1. Taxonomy (NCBI): domain Eukaryota; kingdom Metazoa; phylum Chordata; class Actinopteri; order Clupeiformes; family Clupeidae; genus Limnothrissa; species Limnothrissa miodon. The sequence continues at coordinate 8,350 of JAGFZM010005924.1, forward strand.
CTCAATCATAGGCCGATCCCTTCCGTCAGACTCCGCGTGACACAGAGACAGTGTGAGTAATTCTTACATCTCACAAACATCCGCTTTACTTTAAAGTGTCACTGAGTGAAGCTTTAAATAACAAACTACTTCAAACTGTGTCTTTGTGCTCTCGTCACCGTAACAGCTCAGAGGGAACTATTCTCAAGACTTCTTACAGATTTTATTTAAAGAACTTCCTGCCAGCTTGAAATCCATCCCATAACTAATCATCACAGTAGCCAGTAGAGTAAAGACTACAGTATCTGGTGATTAATTAGTCCATAGCATGAGTGTGTAAGAAGAATATGGACACAGAGCCAGTTATTTTCCATCGTGTGTGTGTGTGTGTGTGTGTGTGTGTGTGTGCGCATGCATATGCGTGTGTGTGCACATATGTGTATATGTGTTTGTGTGTGTGTATGTGTATGTGTGTTTATGTGTGTGTGTGTGTGTATGTGTGTGTGCACACGTGTGTTTGTGTGTGTGTGTGTGTGTGTGTGTGTGTGTGTGTGTGTGTCCGCTGTGAGCTCTGGTTCTCCATGGCCTGATTGCTCACTCTGGTGCCCACTGGCCTCACCAGCTGCCTGGCATGACCAGGACGCAGGACTGAAAGACAGGTCAGCGCCTGTCAGCGGCCGTCGCTGTCAGGGACACGATGCCACTAGCTGGGTGGGCAGTGGAGCTGGCAGCCAGGCAGACTGGCATCCAGGCAGTGAGTCAGCATCCAAAGGGGGCAGAGAGGGAATGGGAGCAAACAGGGGAGGGTTTAAGGAGTGAAGATGTTTTGCGGTTGTCTGACTCAGATTGAGCTGGCATCCTGTCTGGACTTCAGCCATGCGAGAGGAATTCATGATGGACGTCATGTCCTTTTTTTCCTTCCGTTTTTACCCGCTGTAATGAATCTGGTGTGACCACCGCTATACTGCTAGAGCAACATTCTGCTATTTAAGGTGTCTATAGCAAAGTGGATTAGCGTGGATCAGTGCCTGTGTGTGAGTGTGTGTGTGTGTGTATGTGTGTGTGTGTGAGTGTGTGTCCATGTCTCCTTGTGTATGTGTGTGTATATGTATGTGTGTGTGTGTGTGTGTGTGTGAGTCAGTGTGTCCTTTTGCATTTGAGTATGTCTGTGAGAGTGTGTGTGTGTGAGTGTGTGTCCATGTGTCCTTGTGTATGTGTGTGTATATGTATGTGTGTGTGTACATCCCTGTGTTTGTGAATGTGTGTGTGGCCCCCAGTGCTCTTACCCTGTGCTTGCAGCCGGCGTCTTTGAATGGGCAGAGGACGAGGGCGCTGCCACAGCTCTCCTTCACATGGTTGGCCAGGTCCTCGCGGGCGATGTTGGGCGTGCCGCACTGGTTCGGGCACTGCACTGGAAAGCGGGGACAGTGGTACTGGTGGTTCTGGAGACAGAGAGACACACACACACAGGCCAATGTGAGGATGAGGATAAACGACGAAGATCAAGCAGCAGCAGTCTCTCAACGACAGCATCGTTTTTACCGCTTTATCAATAAAATAAAATCACAGACCGCTGGCGTCAGCTGAATAGCTTGCAGAGGGGGAGGGAGGCAGTATATGAACATACAGGAGACACAGCCTGCATTACAACGAACTGGCTTCCTTCTCTTACAAATTAAATTGAATCATGTATATTATTCGCTAAAGATGAGACAGCCTGCAATGTAAAGAATGAGGGATAGAGAGACATGTGATCTAAGAACAGTAACACACAATTCGCCTGGTTTGTTTATCTCTTTTGTTTATAAATAGAACAGGTTCATTGAGCCAGCTGAATTAGAACAGCCTACAGTATAGAAGTCAATGCTATCAACTAGAGATGTCTGTGCTTATAAAGAGA
>JAGFZM010005925.1:0-5000 GCA_017657215.1 Limnothrissa miodon
TTGTCTGATTTGTGTGCGCCGATTGCTGAGCATGTGTGTTTAAAGTGGCCTCGGTGTCAGCGCCACCTCATCTTACAGTGAAGAATGCGCATCCTGAAACCCGACACTAGTCCCTTAGGTCATAACCCCAGCACCGCACCAACAACCACATCATAATGCCTTTACTTTATAAATATACGTGCGTGTGTGCGTGTGTGAGTGTAGGGAGGGAGGTGAGTAGGCTTGTCAGCCGAGCTGCAGCTGAAGGCTTGGACGTCTGGTGGTCTGATCCCTTAATTGCTGAGCGGAGCAGAAGTAACGAGGGGGAGCCTTTACTTGTGAGCCTCCACTGTGTGGATCCTCGTTAAGGACAGCAAACGCTGCCCACTAGCCCTCCGGCACATTCCGAGCAGGGCCAGACTCCTTTCTTTCTCTGGCTGGCACACACACACACACACACACATACACACACACACACACACACACACACACATTCCTATCAGCAACATGGGCAAGAGGGTGTTGGGTTTGAAAGAGATACACAGTTACACACACACACACACACACACACACATTTGAACATCACCGCTTCTGCTTGTGTGTTAAGTAATGACTGTGATGTTTGGTCATTTAGCAGCAATTTAGGGCCATTTTGCCAGGTACAAGGGGCTTCCTTCTTCATTTCAATCTCATTTTACTGTAATAGCCATGATGTCTTATTACTGCACAATTCACCTCACAGCCACTGCAGGAACTCACAGTGAGTGTGTGAGTGGGTGAGTGAGTGAGAGGGGTGAGCATGACCATTGTGGCTAAACCAACGTCTTTGGTCACTGCACTACTGCTTTTGTCTGGGTTCTCCTGAATGAACAGAGAGAGAGCGAGCGAGAGAGAGAGAGAGAGAATTGGAGGAGTGCAAATAGGAGAAGGGGGAAGGGGGGGGGGGGGGGGGGGGGTTCAAGGTTTCAAGGGTAATATGGACATCCCATAATCTCGTTACCATGCAGCAGTAGAATGAAAGGCAGATAGAGTGCTGACAAAGGCTTTCGTCTCTCCCAGGTAAATTAATTTGCGGCGTCTAGCCAGAGCAGAGAGACTGGCATGGACAGGGTTAACACTCTCATGAGTCTGAGGTTACAATCATAACGACTTCTCCTTCGGATTAAATTAATCTGAAGTAACAATTCAAGTGTATTTGTTGGGATGCAATTTGATTTTGCAATTTGCAATTTGATTTGAATTTGAATTGAATTTGATCTTGAAAATAAAATCACAAATGTGAATGGAAATGAACAGAAATTAAAAATTGTAAAGTCCACTTTGCTAAAGCTAGTGAAAGGTAACACAATACTGCACACGCGCACAGACACACACTCACGCACACGCGCACGCATATGCACACACACACACACACTTCATTTGGAAATAAACAGAAATTAAAAATTGTACACATATACAAAAAATTTGCATGAGTCCACTTTGCTAAACCTAGTGCAAGGTAACACAATACTGCACACGCACACAGAAACACACGCGCACACGCACGCACACACACACACTTCATTTTCCTCATGCCTGGGCACGTCTGTGTCTTAATCCCAGCACTGGGTCAGCGGACCCTAAACAAGCATGGCGGCTGACCTCTGACCCCTACCAGGCTGGTGATACAGGCATGTTGTATGGGGCCACTGGAACCCCCTCCAATCGTGCTAAACTTTATTTCCAGGCTTAACCCTCCAACGCCTCCACACAGCAAACCACTCAGTCACTGTCCCAAAACCAACACCAAAAAAATTGCAATTCCAAGAGAACATAGCCCACCACCTCCTCACATGCACACAGACACACACACACACACACACACATACACCACACACACACACACAAATGTAAATGTCAATGAATTTATTAGCAGTAAAATGTATATATATATATATATATATATATATATATATATATATATATATTTATCATCATCATCATCATCATCATTATCATTATTATTATTAATAATAATAATAATAATAATAATAATAATAATAATAATAATAATACATATATGTTTGACATACGTCTGTTATTTGGTAGAAATTATGTTAAGACCAGGGGTACATACTAATCAGAAATGTTTTATTATTATTCATTTCATATTTTACATTTTGTTAATTAAATTTAAATATGGGCATGTGTTTAAAAAACTCCATACTGACATTTATAACTTTAGATAGTAAGATTTTTTTTAATCAAAATCATACAAAAGAAAAAAATCCCCTTCTTTTTCAATTTAAAAAAAAAGAAACCAGAACTTAAACTCAAACAACTGAAAATTGCACCCTCATCAGAGTGTGTTTCTGCTCTAGCCCAACAGCCTTTAGTAGCAAGAGACTAAAGACAAAAATCTTACATATCTAAAGCCAAGACACAGAAAAAAAAATCCTGTTTTATTTTTCTCACCCCTTCTAGAATTCAAGGGGGTTCTCTAAAGTCAGAAGTCCCCCATTCCATAGGGCTTTGGTTATTCACCAAGTCCTTAGAAAGAATGTTCTAGAACTCGTCATCTCATAATCTCACCTTAGCTTTACCATCCTAGCCAAAAGACTCATCTCAAATGTCTCCCATTATACACACACACACACACACACACACACCACACCAGCCATCTCTCTCTCAGTATTATTTATATTCTCTATATTGTATTTATCTTTCTCTCTCCCCCTCCCCCTACAAGGAAGTGATGAGAAAATGAACTGAATCAGTGGTGTGACTTTGTTATCGGCCCTTCCAGTGGACCCAGTGTGTGTGTGCAGCGACCGTCTCGGAGGAAGCCTGGGAGCCTGCTGCCCCACCACCACTGAGCGGAAGGGCCCGCGAGTCACAGCAGAGAGTCCTGAGCTCTGGGCAGATAAGCGCACACTGTGATGGCAGCCATTGGAGATAAAGTACACACCCCGTCACTCTCGTCTGCCTCTCCCTCTGTCTTTCTCTTTCTCCCTTTCTCCAGTTTCTCCGACCTCTATGGGCCCTTCTCTTCGTGTATTTGTCTACTGGCTCATATTCTCAGCTGGTGTATTATTCAAGACAAAACATATATAGCTCAGTGAGGAAAACATATTGCTTGGTTTTTATTTATTTATTTATTTATAAGTTTTTGTTTTGTTTTCATGCTGCGACAAATCTTACTTTCCCTGGCGGTAGTACAGTCGAGGGCAAACAGATGGTAAGCGGGATGAACAAATTAAGGTGGGTTTTTTTTTTCAGAGGTGTTCGCTTGAATCAGACGCAGGCTGAGCACAGGCAAATAATGCGGAGGGAAAGAGAATGAATGAGAGAGAGAAAGCAGGAGATAGAGAGAAAGAGAGAATAGCCACTCTGCATCAACAGACACAGATCAGTCAGGGAAGACTTCAAGCATCCTAGCTTCTCTTTCATGTAAATTCCCATGGAGTTGCCACAAATTTTTATTTTGCCTTCCTTTTATTTTATTTTTCACACCAGGGAAAGTGCAACCACAAAAAAAAAGATAGGAAGTAAAAAAAAAACATGTTATATAATGAAGTTCATATGCTAATGGTAGCATACAGAGTATGGAGTGGAAGCCCTTTCTCTTCTCCTCTCTTCTCTCTTTTCCTCTCCCTCGCTCCCTCTCCACTTCACCCAATCGGAAACATTCACCCAAGGCCCTGGCCAATTTCCCTCCATAAATTAGGAATGAGCTTCACATTGTTCGCAACGGCCGGCCCTGGAGACGTGCCTCTTGCCCCAAACGGGCACTGAACGGGACAGGCTACACCGTGATCACAATGCCCTTCAGTGCAATAATACCCGTAATAAAACAAAATGACATATACGTTAGGGATGTGAGGCCTAGCCTGGCAAATTGGGAAATATCACCGGGTGGTATTGGATGTAACAGAAACTTTTATTCGTTGAATGATGGCTCCATCTTCGGCACTCAGTCCATTAGCATGATTTCTGTTCAATGCCGGAATGTATATCACATGGCAGAAAAAGGCCCTGGTTGCTAGGAGATCTATTTGCTTTAGGTAGAAGGAGAAGAGCGAGAGAGAGAGAGAGAGAGAGAGAGAGAGAGAGAGAGAGAGAGAAAGAGAGATAGCTGAGGGTGAAAGAGTGGGATGGTGTGTGTGTGTGTGTGCGTGTGTGTGGGTAGGTGTGGGGGGGGCTAACAGAGAATGATCGAAAGCGAGGGGGAGATGTTTTGTTCAATATTCCCCGGCCCTCTTTTTTCCATTTTTTTTCCCTCCATTTAAGATCTCAGGTCATTATTTCCCCTTGCTTCTCTCTTTGTTGCAGAAATCCATTTGTGATGAATCAAAGAACTGGGGGTTGGAAATCAAATGGCAGCTTAATGTGGGCCTAAAAGTGGAACCATGCTGTAAGGCCTGTTGTTGCAGGGGACATTAAACACCTTCGCACATGGCCTGGGCCATTCAGTAATTTTGACAGTTTATTCCCCCATATGTGTCCTCATTCCCGGGAGCGGAAAATCTCTGGCAATGCAAGGGCACCACACTGAGCACATTAGGTTGACAAAAAAAGAAGAAAAAAAAAAAAAAAAATATATAAAACAATAAAAACAGCCTGTCTGACTGAGGCCTCGTCATGGCACTTCCATAATGTGCTACTTCTCTTTGCAGGGCCTGTGCTGGTTTATGCCAATAATGCTAATCACTGTGCTACCTATCCTCCATCTTGGAAATTGTCACATGACCAAACTTTTGAACACATCTCGAGCCCAGTTAAGAAACTGCCGTCCCAGTGAACGGCATCGGCGTTCCCCTTTACTACAAAGAATCAGCGCCTCTCTATTTTCTACTTGTATTCTCAATCAGACCAGTTCCATGCTACTACAACAACATAATCAGCCTTGCACGCCTCATCTAAAAAAAGCATGTAGCTAAACCCTTCATCATGTACCGGTGAGCAAGAAAAGCACAGAGAGACAGAGAGAGAGAGAGAGAAAGAGAAAGAGAGAGATGGGGGGGGGCGTGAATGGTCAAAAC
>JAGFZM010005925.1:10000-11657 GCA_017657215.1 Limnothrissa miodon
ATGTGAATGTGAAAAGTATGTGAATGTGAGAGGTGTGGATGACAGAAACTTGGTGTTTGTGTGTGTGTGTGTGTGCTTGCGCATGCACACACACATGTGTGTGTGAGAGAGTCCGGCAGCTGCCTCATTTGGTTTTAAATTAGGCTTGGCTGCCTTACAACCCCACTCTATCCATCAGCTCTAGCTGGGTGAGGAGTTGTCATCCCCTCCTTAAAAAAATAAATAAATGAATAAAAATAATAACGAATAGATTCACACACACACACACACACACACTCGCTTCAATCTAACACCCTCGAATCTGCACACTGTAAACAATGTCTCCCTGGGCACCATATTTAGCATGTTGTGTTTATACATATATTTATACCCTCACCTACAGCTTGGGAAATCAGTTTAGTGTTGCTTTCTATGACAGTACTATAACAAGGTAAGTGTGTGTGACTGTATCTGTGTGTGTGTGTGTGTGTGTGTGTGTGTGTGTGTGTGTGTAGGAGAAGCATGGTAAAGGATATTTCTCAGATGAAGTGCGGAGGTGAAAGTTAGTCTAGCTGGTGTGTGTGACTGACAGCTGATGGGACTCTCTGAGGGGTAGCGACAGGTGTGTATGCTAATGTCACTCAGACTGGCCACCTCTCCTAACCCCTGTCTCATTCTGCCGGTTTCTCTTTCTTCAGCTCAATCTCACCCTTCCTCTCTCTCACTCTCTCTCTCTCACACACACACACATACTCTCTCTCTCTACTCTCTACTTTTTCCACAACTCATCTTCCTCCATTTCTGGCCTTAGTTACTTTAAACTGTGTTTGTTGTTTGCAAGAGTGGCTGTAGTTTTGCGTGGCCTTTCATGGACTCTATCAGCATTGGTCATCTCTTCTTTCCAGCCGCTAGACCTGCTGTTCTCACAGCATGCAGCTGCTTATTTATGCTTCTTTAACACACACGCACACACACACACACACACACACACACACACACACACACGCGCATACACATGCACAGACAATTTTATTAGATTAAGCGGGATTACTACAATTATCAGAGATCATTGTTGAAAGAAAGAGTGCCTTGTTTTCATGGCTTTCTGAGTCTGTGTGTGTGTGTGTGTGTGTTTGATCTGCAATTTTAACTGTGGTCTGGTGGTCAGCCCTCAGGACAGTGAGTATGTGTGTGTGTTTGTGTGTGTGTGTGCGGCCGTCAGTTCGCTGATTGTGTCATTGTGATGTGATGAGGGGGAGCTTTTGTGTGTTGGCTCTGACTTCTCTAACCCTGGGGCCCTGAGCTAGCCACGACCGCCAATCCAAATGTCATGGAAGTCAACTGACCATAGGCAAGGACTCTACATCACAGCTGGGAGAGCTGACCAACACAACCTACTACTGTTCCTTTTACTTTAATTACTTTTAATTTAATTACTTTACTTTACTTTAATTACTCACACACACAAACACACACACACACACACACACACACATCCAATTGTACACATATAATCATGCAATCTGTCAGCACTGAATAAAAATAAAAAAAATAAAACACAAAACCCAGTTACACACAGATATACAAATGCAAATGTACATAAATTGCATATGCTAGTAAAGTAAGCGCATACACACACACACACACACACACACACACACACACACACACACACACA
>JAGFZM010005926.1:0-5000 GCA_017657215.1 Limnothrissa miodon
TTGTCTGATTTGTGTGCGCCGATTGCTGAGCATGTGTGTTTAAAGTGACCTCATCTTACAGTGAAGAATGCGCATCCTGAAACCCGACACTAGTCCTTTAGGTCATAACCCCAGCACCGCACCAACAACCACATCATAATGCCTTTACTTTATAAATATACGTGCGTGTGTGCGTGTGTGAGTGTAGGGAGAGAGGTGAGTAGGCTTGTCAGCCGAGCTGCAGCTGAAGGCTTGGACGTCTGGTGGTCTGATCCCTTAATTGCTGAGCGGAGCAGAAGTAACGAGGGGGAGCCTTTACTTGTGAGCCTCCACTGTGTGGATCCTCGTTAAGGACAGCAAACGCTGCCCACTAGCCCTCCGGCACATTCCGAGCAGGGCCAGACTCCTTTCTTTCTCTGGCTGGCACACACACACACACACACACATACACACACACACACACACACACACACACATTCCTATCAGCAACATGGGCAAGAGGGTGTTGGGTTTGAAAGAGATACACAGTTACACACACACACACACACACACACACACACACATTTGAACATCACCGCTTCTGCTTGTGTGTTAAGTAATGACTGTGATGTTTGGTCATTTAGCAGCAATTTAGGGCCATTTTGCCAGGTACAAGGGGCTTCCTTCTTCATTTCAATCTCATTTTACTGTAATAGCCATGATGTCTTATTACTGCACAATTCACCTCACAGCCACTGCAGGAACTCACAGTGAGTGTGTGAGTGGGTGAGTGAGTGAGAGGGGTGAGCATGACCATTGTGGCTAAACCAACGTCTTTGGTCACTGCACTACTGCTTTTGTCTGGGTTCTCCTGAATGAACAGAGAGAGAGCGAGCGAGAGAGAGAGAGAGAGAATTGGAGGAGTGCAAATAGGAGAAGGGGGAAGGGGGGGGGGGGGGGGGGGGGTTCAAGGTTTCAAGGGTAATATGGACATCCCATAATCTCGTTACCATGCAGCAGTAGAATGAAAGGCAGATAGAGTGCTGACAAAGGCTTTCGTCTCTCCCAGGTAAATTAATTTGCGGCGTCTAGCCAGAGCAGAGAGACTGGCATGGACAGGGTTAACACTCTCATGAGTCTGAGGTTACAATCATAACGACTTCTCCTTCGGATTAAATTAATCTGAAGTAACAATTCAAGTGTATTTGTTGGGATGCAATTTGATTTTGCAATTTGCAATTTGATTTGAATTTGAATTGAATTTGATCTTGAAAATAAAATCACAAATGTGAATGGAAATGAACAGAAATTAAAAATTGTAAAGTCCACTTTGCTAAAGCTAGTGAAAGGTAACACAATACTGCACACGCGCACAGACACACACTCACGCACACGCGCACGCATATGCACACACACACACACACTTCATTTGGAAATAAACAGAAATTAAAAATTGTACACATATACAAAAAATTTGCATGAGTCCACTTTGCTAAACCTAGTGCAAGGTAACACAATACTGCACACGCACACAGAAACACACGCGCACACGCACGCACACACACACACTTCATTTTCCTCATGCCTGGGCACGTCTGTGTCTTAATCCCAGCACTGGGTCAGCGGACCCTAAACAAGCATGGCGGCTGACCTCTGACCCCTACCAGGCTGGTGATACAGGCATGTTGTATGGGGCCACTGGAACCCCCTCCAATCGTGCTAAACTTTATTTCCAGGCTTAACCCTCCAACGCCTCCACACAGCAAACCACTCAGTCACTGTCCCAAAACCAACACCAAAAAAATTGCAATTCCAAGAGAACATAGCCCACCACCTCCTCACATGCACACAGACACACACACACACACACACACATACACCACACACACACACACAAATGTAAATGTCAATGAATTTATTAGCAGTAAAATGTATATATATATATATATATATATATATATATATATATATATATATTTATCATCATCATCATCATCATCATTATCATTATTATTATTAATAATAATAATAATAATAATAATAATAATAATAATAATAATAATACATATATGTTTGACATACGTCTGTTATTTGGTAGAAATTATGTTAAGACCAGGGGTACATACTAATCAGAAATGTTTTATTATTATTCATTTCATATTTTACATTTTGTTAATTAAATTTAAATATGGGCATGTGTTTAAAAAACTCCATACTGACATTTATAACTTTAGATAGTAAGATTTTTTTTAATCAAAATCATACAAAAGAAAAAAATCCCCTTCTTTTTCAATTTAAAAAAAAAGAAACCAGAACTTAAACTCAAACAACTGAAAATTGCACCCTCATCAGAGTGTGTTTCTGCTCTAGCCCAACAGCCTTTAGTAGCAAGAGACTAAAGACAAAAATCTTACATATCTAAAGCCAAGACACAGAAAAAAAAATCCTGTTTTATTTTTCTCACCCCTTCTAGAATTCAAGGGGGTTCTCTAAAGTCAGAAGTCCCCCATTCCATAGGGCTTTGGTTATTCACCAAGTCCTTAGAAAGAATGTTCTAGAACTCGTCATCTCATAATCTCACCTTAGCTTTACCATCCTAGCCAAAAGACTCATCTCAAATGTCTCCCATTATACACACACACACACACACACACACACCACACCAGCCATCTCTCTCTCAGTATTATTTATATTCTCTATATTGTATTTATCTTTCTCTCTCCCCCTCCCCCTACAAGGAAGTGATGAGAAAATGAACTGAATCAGTGGTGTGACTTTGTTATCGGCCCTTCCAGTGGACCCAGTGTGTGTGTGCAGCGACCGTCTCGGAGGAAGCCTGGGAGCCTGCTGCCCCACCACCACTGAGCGGAAGGGCCCGCGAGTCACAGCAGAGAGTCCTGAGCTCTGGGCAGATAAGCGCACACTGTGATGGCAGCCATTGGAGATAAAGTACACACCCCGTCACTCTCGTCTGCCTCTCCCTCTGTCTTTCTCTTTCTCCCTTTCTCCAGTTTCTCCGACCTCTATGGGCCCTTCTCTTCGTGTATTTGTCTACTGGCTCATATTCTCAGCTGGTGTATTATTCAAGACAAAACATATATAGCTCAGTGAGGAAAACATATTGCTTGGTTTTTATTTATTTATTTATTTATAAGTTTTTGTTTTGTTTTCATGCTGCGACAAATCTTACTTTCCCTGGCGGTAGTACAGTCGAGGGCAAACAGATGGTAAGCGGGATGAACAAATTAAGGTGGGTTTTTTTTTTCAGAGGTGTTCGCTTGAATCAGACGCAGGCTGAGCACAGGCAAATAATGCGGAGGGAAAGAGAATGAATGAGAGAGAGAAAGCAGGAGATAGAGAGAAAGAGAGAATAGCCACTCTGCATCAACAGACACAGATCAGTCAGGGAAGACTTCAAGCATCCTAGCTTCTCTTTCATGTAAATTCCCATGGAGTTGCCACAAATTTTTATTTTGCCTTCCTTTTATTTTATTTTTCACACCAGGGAAAGTGCAACCACAAAAAAAAAGATAGGAAGTAAAAAAAAAACATGTTATATAATGAAGTTCATATGCTAATGGTAGCATACAGAGTATGGAGTGGAAGCCCTTTCTCTTCTCCTCTCTTCTCTCTTTTCCTCTCCCTCGCTCCCTCTCCACTTCACCCAATCGGAAACATTCACCCAAGGCCCTGGCCAATTTCCCTCCATAAATTAGGAATGAGCTTCACATTGTTCGCAACGGCCGGCCCTGGAGACGTGTCTCTTGCCCCAAACGGGCACTGAACGGGACAGGCTACACCGTGATCACAATGCCCTTCAGTGCAATAATACCCGTAATAAAACAAAATGACATATACGTTAGGGATGTGAGGCCTAGCCTGGCAAATTGGGAAATATCACCGGGTGGTATTGGATGTAACAGAAACTTTTATTCGTTGAATGATGGCTCCATCTTCGGCACTCAGTCCATTAGCATGATTTCTGTTCAATGCCGGAATGTATATCACATGGCAGAAAAAGGCCCTGGTTGCTAGGAGATCTATTTGCTTTAGGTAGAAGGAGAAGAGCGAGAGAGAGAGAGAGAGAGAGAGAGAGAGAGAGAGAGAGAGAGAAAGAGAGATAGCTGAGGGTGAAAGAGTGGGATGGTGTGTGTGTGTGTGTGCGTGTGTGTGGGTAGGTGTGGGGGGGGCTAACAGAGAATGATCGAAAGCGAGGGGGAGATGTTTTGTTCAATATTCCCCGGCCCTCTTTTTTCCATTTTTTTTCCCTCCATTTAAGATCTCAGGTCATTATTTCCCCTTGCTTCTCTCTTTGTTGCAGAAATCCATTTGTGATGAATCAAAGAACTGGGGGTTGGAAATCAAATGGCAGCTTAATGTGGGCCTAAAAGTGGAACCATGCTGTAAGGCCTGTTGTTGCAGGGGACATTAAACACCTTCGCACATGGCCTGGGCCATTCAGTAATTTTGACAGTTTATTCCCCCATATGTGTCCTCATTCCCGGGAGCGGAAAATCTCTGGCAATGCAAGGGCACCACACTGAGCACATTAGGTTGACAAAAAAAGAAGAAAAAAACAAAAAAAAAAAATATAAAACAATAAAAACAGCCTGTCTGACTGAGGCCTCGTCATGGCACTTCCATAATGTGCTACTTCTCTTTGCAGGGCCTGTGCTGGTTTATGCCAATAATGCTAATCACTATGCTACCTATCCTCCATCTTGGAAATTGTCACATGACCAAACTTTTGAACACATCTCGAGCCCAGTTAAGAAACTGCCGTCCCAGTGAACGGCATCGGCGTTCCCCTTTACTACAAAGAATCAGCGCCTCTCTATTTTCTACTTGTATTCTCAATCAGACCAGTTCCATGCTACTACAACAACATAATCAGCCTTGCACGCCTCATCTAAAAAAAGCATGTAGCTAAACCCTTCATCATGTACCGGTGAGCAAGAAAAGCACAGAGAGACAGAGAGAGAGAGAGAGAAAGAGAAAGAGAGAGATGGGGGGGGGCGTGAATGGTCAAAACTGTTGAGCAG
>JAGFZM010005926.1:10000-11650 GCA_017657215.1 Limnothrissa miodon
ATGTGAAAAGTATGTGAATGTGAGAGGTGTGGATGACAGAAACTTGGTGTTTGTGTGTGTGTGTGTGTGCTTGCGCATGCACACACACATGTGTGTGTGAGAGAGTCCGGCAGCTGCCTCATTTGGTTTTAAATTAGGCTTGGCTGCCTTACAACCCCACTCTATCCATCAGCTCTAGCTGGGTGAGGAGTTGTCATCCCCTCCTTAAAAAAATAAATAAATGAATAAAAATAATAACGAATAGATTCACACACACACACACACACTCGCTTCAATCTAACACCCTCGAATCTGCACACTGTAAACAATGTCTCCCTGGGCACCATATTTAGCATGTTGTGTTTATACATATATTTATACCCTCACCTACAGCTTGGGAAATCAGTTTAGTGTTGCTTTCTATGACAGTACTATAACAAGGTAAGTGTGTGTGACTGTATCTGTGTGTGTGTGTGTGTGTGTGTGTGTGTGTGTGTGTGTGTGTGTGTAGGAGAAGCATGGTAAAGGATATTTCTCAGTTGAAGTGCGGAGGTGAAAGTTAGTCTAGCTGGTGTGTGTGACTGACAGCTGATGGGACTCTCTGAGGGGTAGCGACAGGTGTGTATGCTAATGTCACTCAGACTGGCCACCTCTCCTAACCCCTGTCTCATTCTGCCGGTTTCTCTTTCTTCAGCTCAATCTCACCCTTCCTCTCTCTCACTCTCTCTCTCTCACACACACACACATACTCTCTCTCTCTACTCTCTACTTTTTCCACAACTCATCTTCCTCCATTTCTGGCCTTAGTTACTTTAAACTGTGTTTGTTGTTTGCAAGAGTGGCTGTAGTTTTGCGTGGCCTTTCATGGACTCTATCAGCATTGGTCATCTCTTCTTTCCAGCCGCTAGACCTGCTGTTCTCACAGCATGCAGCTGCTTATTTATGCTTCTTTAACACACACGCACACACACACACACACACACACACACACACACACACACGCATACACATGCACAGACAATTTTATTAGATTAAGCGGGATTACTACAATTATCACAGAGATCATTGTTGAAAGAAAGAGTGCCTTGTTTTCATGGCTTTCTGAGTCTGTGTGTGTGTGTGTGTGTTTGATCTGCAATTTTAACTGTGGTCTGGTGGTCAGCCCTCAGGACAGTGAGTATGTGTGTGTGTTTGTGTGTGTGTGTGCGGCCGTCAGTTCGCTGATTGTGTCATTGTGATGTGATGAGGGGGAGCTTTTGTGTGTTGGCTCTGACTTCTCTAACCCTGGGGCCCTGAGCTAGCCACGACCGCCAATCCAAATGTCATGGAAGTCAACTGACCATAGGCAAGGACTCTACATCACAGCTGGGAGAGCTGACCAACACAACCTACTACTGTTCCTTTTACTTTAATTACTTTTAATTTAATTACTTTACTTTACTTTAATTACTCATACACACAAACACACACACACACACACACACACACATCCAATTGTACACATATAATCATGCAATCTGTCAGCACTGAATAAAATAAAAAAAATAAAACACAAAACCCAGTTACACACAGATATACAAATGCAAATGTACATAAATTGCATATGCTAGTAAAGTAAGCGCATACACACACACACACACACACACACACACACACACACACACACACACA
>JAGFZM010005927.1:0-11454 GCA_017657215.1 Limnothrissa miodon
CACACACACACACACACACACACACACACACACACACACACGACACATACACACAGCTGATAAGGACTGGATGACTCTGTGTGTGTGTGTGTGTGTGACCAGAAGAACAGATGACTTGAGACGAGGGACATCAGACTCACAATAACCAAACCTGAGTGGTGGACCTCTAGAGGAGAGAGAGAGAAAAAGAGAGAGAGAGAGAGAGAGGGAAGGGGGGTTTGTGGGGGAGAGAAGAATGTAGAGAGGGGAATAAAGTGATAAAATGGTGAAGTGAGAAGGACAGGGAAAAAGAAAGAGGGGGGCACACTTACACACACACACACACACTTACATGCACATAGGAGAGGGAAGGACAGAGACACACACACACATAGTCACATATGTAGGAAGTCAGATGGAGAGACTAGAAGAAACGGATAGATAGAGGGAGAGACAGAGAGAGAGAGAGAGAGAATGGGTGGGGGAGAGAGAGGAGGGAGAGGGATCGAAAGAAATAGAGTGGCCAAGAGAGAAAGAAAATGGTAGAGGGACAAAGGTACAAAGAGAAATACTGTTGCCAAAAAAGGAATAAAGCAAAAAGCAGAGTACCGAGATGGTTAGGTGAAAGAGAGGGGGAGAAAAAGAGAGAGAAAGAGAGAGAGAGAGAGAGAGAGAGAGAGAGAGAGAGAGGGGAGAGTGAGGATAAATAGGGGGTTATGTAAAGGCGAGAGAGGGAGAGATTGTGAAAGAGAGAGAGAGACGGGGAGAATGAGTTATTGGGAAGCAGAGGAAAGGTCTGAGAGACACGCTATAATGCTTGTTTTTCCTGATTCAACAGCACTGCTCCCAGACTTATCTGAATACGCACAGTAGTTTATAATCACTCTCTTTTTCTTCACACTTGTTTATTTCCACTCTCTTTCTCCTCACACTCATTTATTATCACTCTGTCATTTCTCTCCTTTCTTCTCTTCACATGTACACAAACACACACACACACACACACACACACACACACAGAGAGAAACACATACACAGACACATACATATATTGACAGATGCATTATAGATTAAATAAAATTATGTGGACACACACTGATGCACACACATTCACACACACACACACACACACGCACACACATCTCAAACACTCAAATACACAGACTGTGACTGTGTCTCAGCAGTTGGGCATAGTAACATAACAAGTCAAGCACACACTCCATCTCTCTCTCTCTCTCACATACACACACACACACACATACAAATATAAATATTGTTAAAAGCGGGAAAGATAGGAAATGAGGCACAGAGGGAGAAAGATGGTGAAGGAGTATGAGAGAGTGAAATAGGGAGTGATAGAAAGAGCAAGGGAAAGAGAGAGAAAGAGGAAGAGAGACAGAGAGAGAGAGAATGAGAGAGCTGTCAGTCAGACAGGTGTAATAAAAAGAAAACTAAACCCTCATTTTTGTCCTGGGTGGCTGTGAGGCTGCGGATGATAGATGGTGTTTGAGATGAATTCTATTAGTGTGAATAATACATTCCAGGTGATTATTATTCTTCACTCCTCGCTGCTTTACGACACCATAAAAGCGTACGGCGGACGTCTGAGTTTCAGACTGATCCGCTCTTGTAGGGGAGGAGTGTGTGTGTGTGTTTGTGTCTAGGTGTGTGTGTGTTTGAGTTTTGAGCTGATCTGCTGTATGGGAGGAGTGTGTGCTCAGCCCCAGTAATACTCCAGTGGCCCATTGTACTCTCTGTCAGACTCTGGAATAATTCCCTCAACTGTCATACAGAGACTGTGTGTGTGTGTGAGTCTGTGCATGTGCGTGTGTGTCATACAGAGAGTCACCGGGGAGACATTTTAATCGTCTTCACACCCTGTCACTCAGTCTTGCTCCTGCGTCTCCATGTTGGAATGCTCCTCCTTCCAAGAGCAAAGCACGTATGGAAGTATCCCCTTCTCCTAATAGGAAGTGTGTCTCTGTGTGTGTGTGTGTGAAAGAGAGAGAACCAGGTATACACTGTTACACACAGTGTAACACAGTAATATACTGTGAACGACTTAAACAGTAAATTACTGTATTTAGAACAACATTCTGGTGATCGGAGCAGTTCATTTTTGAAATATGCGGTAGGTTACCAGGTTTTTTAAAAGTGCAGTAGCGTACTGTAATACTGGTCTTTTTTTTTTTTTTTTTTTTTTTACCCGCCCCTACACAGCAACAGGATCTGCAGCAGATCCGCCGTCATATCGCTGAATCATATTTGCTACGCCAGATTGTATCAGCTCACGGTTGGTTGGGGTCTGTTGAAAAAAATTATTCTGAACTCCACTTCGGCAAGATTCAGCCAAAGATCTTGGAACCCTCTCTGATTCAGCTGCTCCAAGGAATACGAAAACGGTGTAAGTAGAAATTATTTTTTCGCCGTTACTACCTTATGAGTAAAATATACATAGGCAAAACACATAGGCAAAAATGTGCATATTAATTGCTTGTCAAGGGTTTGTTTGTATGGTGCTTTATAGATAGAACACAGAAACCCCAACTAAATTACAAATGTAAAACCATTAAAGAGAAGTTGTCAATGTTGCTGGTCTACAGATGGAAAGCTAACGCACGGTTTGGCTCTCATGCTAACACACTAGTTAATAACAAAGCTGAGTGTAACAAAATGTGAACGGTCTTATCAACTTTATTCTGTAATATTTAAGACGTACATTTCTCCGAACTTGTGATTCTTGTTATATAAATACATGAATAAGCACTTAGGAGCCGACATACAAGGGTAACTTAGCTTGATAAATGTGTGTTACTCAACCACACTAGCTAGTTACCACACTACTACATTAGTTCTAACGTTGCCTATCTTGGCGAATTGCCAGAGACGTTATGGACTTTGTTAATACTCGTTCTGGTATTTAGTTCACACAAGATTACAAACATGTACTTTTGAACTATCTGTGTCATTTTGGTTTGATGATTAAAATTATTTTTTTTTTCATCTGTCCAATTATTTTCTGCCGGACCGGTAATGCTACAGCCTGCTAACTGTAATGCTAATGCCTACAGTTTTGACGTTATAGCAACCACCATTCCCCACTGCTTGGACCATTGACTGTACGGACATTGCATAGCAATGGCTTGCTTGTCTAAAACGACGAAGTAATGTGTTTTGTTTTCATAACTTGCTCATCTGCTGACCAAAGACTTTTTTGTACAATGACAGGGTGAGCAGAATGATTTTCATAATATCCTACCCTTGACTGAAAGTGAAGCTGCAACCTGTTCATTGAACGGTGGGTTTTGTCTGTTTGAATTGTTTTTTTTTCTAATCATAATAGTTCTAAGATTTTTTTGACTATACTGTAGTTGTATTTTATTAAGTTTTATTATATTGTATAATATAATATTATTATATTATATTATAAGTCTCAACTGTATGAAAGGTACTAACTATTTATATTTTAATAGGTTTGTGAAAAATGATGGCAGTTTTTCCAGGATTCTTCATGTGGCTAAACTCAGCAGTGTACAGGAATGATTTTCTAATGGTGAATGGCATACTAATGTTCCCTTTTTCCACTGACATATTCGGACCAGGTAGGTTAAGTTTGTTAAGTTTGTATGTATATATGAACTGATCAGTTTATACATCAAATATGGATTAGAAGAGACAATTGTAATTCTAAAAGTACAAAATGTGCCTTTGTGTGTGTCCTCTATTATGTTTATTTTCACATTTAATGTTATTATATGTTCTGTGACTGCTTTGCTTAGATTCTTCTTCTTAAGAATAAACCCAGAGGAGGGAACCAAATGCACATCACAAACAGGACTAAGCCGCAAGACTGGACAGACAGTGAAACGAAAGGCAGAAACCATCAGCAGCAGCAGAGTGGTGTCATTCATCTCAAAGCTTACTGAGACAGTGACTAGGTAAGAAATCAGAGACATGCATGAACACAATAACATGTACATGTAAGTATATCTCAAAATATTGCACCTTTGAGAGTCTAACGAATAAAACCTTGTTTATGTTCACTTGTCTTAGTATCCATGGATTCTCCATGCTGCCTGCCTTGTCTGTATTTTTGCTGCTTGTAAGTTTATTTTTGATCTTGTTTGTTTGTGTGTGTGTGCCAAAAGCTTGAAAAACTATTTTTGAAATGCATGATTGTTTTGAAATGCAAAAAGAAAATGTATTTGGGCCCAAATCTTTTTACCTTATATTGTTTATATTGTTTATATTGTACCACAATGTTTACACTGTCCTTGAAAAGTGTCCCTTTCCTAAGTGTTTAAAAAAATGAAAAAAGAAAAAAAAATTTTGAAAAAATAAATAAAAACATAAACAGATAAGAAACTTAAGTATATACTGATTTACATGTTTTTCCTGTAGTACCTTTGCTCTTGAGATGTTGCCTGAATATGTTAAAATGAAAATGTATGTGTGATCTGTTTAAATGATATTTGTGTCACAGTTTCTTATTTAATTATATAATAAAAATATGAAAATGATCAAAATTGGTGTGTGAATGGCTATATCTGTGTTTTATATTTGTGTGTGATTAGATAAGAACTGAGAACTGCACAGTACTGCAGGCCTAGACCTGTAGCTGAAGACCTACAGTAATATACTGTATACAGAAATACAGTAGTGATACTGTATATTTGGATTACAGTAGCTGTCAACCTACAGTAATATACTGTATACTGAAATACAGTAGTGATACTGTATATCTGGATTACAGTAGCTTACTGGCAACCGTGCTGCGTATAGGCAGGAGTATAGGAAGACAGATTGGACTCTATCCACCCCCCCCCCCCCCCCCAACCCACACACACTCCCCAACAAGGAAACAAACACTCTGAACTAAGAACTAAAAGCAACACTCTTGACTGAAAACAACTACCTCTGCATTGCAAATTGCACACACCTGCTGCTATATATTCTTTTTTTTTACCACTATTTATATTACCACTACTGCTGCTACAATCTATGATGCACTAAAAACAACAAAAACAACACTGTTGGAACACTTACTATATGTTATGTCTTGTCTTGATATATCCTGTATGTAATCCCTATAATGTATAATGCCCTAAGCCCACTTGCACTTTTTTACTTAACATTACCTTATTGTTTAGAACTGTTTTGTTGTGCATCTGCACTTTATTGTTGTCAACATCTACGCATGAGACAAGAGTGAAACGTAATTTCGATTCCTTTGTATGTCAAGTACATGTGAAGAAATTGACAAATAAACCTGACTTTGACTTTTCCGTTTGTGTGTGTGTGTGTGTGTGTGTGCTCACAGACATGTTTGGTGTCTCACTGCACTCATACTATCCAAGATGGCCAGTGTCTTTGAATGTGCGTGTGTGTGTGTATGTTTGAGATTGTCACTGTTATTTGTGTGCATGTGTGTGTATGTGTGTCTGTCTGAAGCACTCACTGTCTTTGAGCCATGTGTGTGTGTGTGTGTGTGTGTGTGACAGAGAGAGAGAGAGAGAGAGAGACAGTCACTGTCTTTGAGCCCACCCCCACCCCATCTTATCGTAAGTGAGGACAGAGACTAATTGAGGAAGACTCTAATTAAAGTCAAATTAATGAGGACTCTAACTCAAGTCCAATTAAAAGGAAATGGGAAAGGTGCATGTGGATCAATGCAGTATGGTCGCAATGAGCTGTTTCTGAAGCTGTGTGTGTTTGTGTGTGTGTCTAAGACAGTTGCTGTCTTTGAGACGTGTGTGTTTGTGTGAGTGAGTGTTTGTGTGTGTGTGTCTACAGTATGTGTGTGTGTGTGTGTGTGAGGAGGTCACTGTCTTTGTGTGTGTGTGTTTCTGAGCTAGTTAATGCCTTTGAAACGTGTGTGTGTGTAAGAGAGAGATTGAGATGGTCACTATCAGTGCAGTCTTCTATTGAAACAAACACATGTGTGTATTGGATCATTGCATATTTATTGTGTGGGTGTATAATCTATGATTTTTTATCTTTAATTCTCAGAAATCCATTCTTTTCTATTGCTCAGAGCAGTTTAGATGACCTTGCATTGCACTGTGTTTCAAAATTCACAGCAGACGCTGAGTTAAATAAAAATTAAATGAGACACTTTTTCCTTTCGCTAAAATCTCTGTTAAAGAAGCATACCTTTATTTAAACACTAATCAATTTAAAAGACATTTTTGACATTTTCTTGCATTTAAACTATGTTAGGTGGTGCTTTTGTAGCACTGGTAGGGACGATCTTTATCTCATTCGTCTGGCTGTTTTGATGAAGTCGTCTGAGGCAGATGGACCTCAGAAATTAAACGACTCCCTCCTGAGACTCGTGTACTGCTGGGTCATATTGTTTCTGGTTGGCCATTGCTAGGGGACATGCTGAGTCATGCTGGGTAATTCTGGGTCATACTGGGCAATGTTAAGTCATTCTGGGTTATGTTTGTTACTGGCTGGGTCATGCTAGGTTATGCTACATCATACTGGGTAATGTACTGACTGGGTCATGCTGGTCTTAGCTGGGTTATACAAAGTCATGTGGGTTTTGCTGGTGCTGGCTGGGTTATGCTGAAGCTAGCTGGGTCATGTTGGTTGACATTGGCATAGCTGACTTTCTCTGTTAACTACAATAATATGGTCCAGCACACAATACTTTGTGTAAAAATATATCACATTATATTTTACCGTCATGAATTATTATCGCAATACATATTATCACATTATATGTTATGATTTTTTAATTATTAGAGAGAGGGAACAATATTCTATCACATTACACAATATTATTATTTTACACAACAGTCTGATGAAGTAATCTAGCAATTTGGGATTGGAAAAGGCACATTTTATAAGTTGTTAGGATTGAGGATATCCCATTGACACTGTATACCTTGGGTGACACTTAAGATCTAAGAATCCGCGTTTTGAGAGCATTTTGATCACCTGTCGCTTAAGAACGGGAGATGCAAAACTATGTTTAGAACTATTTTAAGGGGCCAAAGGATATACAGACATAAATAAAAATTAAACGCTATACATACAATTTGGTGTATTTAAAAGTTTATATTTGGTAATGGAACAATATAACACTGTGTGTGTGTGTGTGTGTGTGTTTGAGTCTGTGGACTAATATATTAGTGTTTGTAGAAAGTTGTGCCATCTAAGTATGCATGTGTGTGTGTGTGTGTGTGTAGACTGATATATTCATACATGTGAAGAGCTTTGGTCTGTCTCTTGAGCGTGTGTGTGTGTGTGCATCTTTGTTTGTGTGTGTAGACTGATATATTCATGCATGTGGAGAGTTGTGTGAAAGCTTTGCTCTGTCTCTTTTGCATGTGTGTGTGTGTGTTTGTGTAAATGATGAGTGGGCAGGTGTGCTCTGGGGAATAAACCTCAGGCACTGACTGATTCGCTTTAAATCTATTTGCTTATGTTTATGACTGCTGTCCTGTGTGTGTGTGTGTGTGTGTGTGTGTGTATGTGTGTGTGTGTGTGTGTTTGTGATTGGTCATATTTATGCGTGTTGGGGTTGGTGGATTTTAACCCACACACATACACCCTCACGAGACACTCACTCTCTCTCTCTCTCACACACACACAGAGCCCAGGGCTGGGCCTTCATTGTGCACTGAGATAGTCACACACATTACCTTGGAGCGGTGGCACTGTGGATTGTTTGGGGTTGAGATCAAAGCAAACACACTTGCTACTGGCACAAACACACGCACACACACACACACACACACACACTCTTCTGCCCCCTCACACACACTTGCCAGGCTCCAGGCTCAATGAGTGATTCTCTTTCCCCCTCTTTATATCTGTCCATCTGTCCATCCCTTCTTTCTCTCTCCTCTTTGCCTGTCCATCTGTAGTTTTCTGTCTTATCCTTATTCTGTCCATCTTTCCAGTCTACTCTTATCTTCTCTAATCCCCTTTTCCCTCCCTCTCTTCATCCTCCATATACTTTCAGTATATTTTACCCATTATCTGTCATTCTTCAATACTGTCTAAAGAACTAATATTCTATGTCCTTCCTCTTCTTTATTTCTCTCTCTTTCCTCTATTCTATCTCTTTTCCAAATCATCTTCCTTTAATCCACCTCATTTACACCTCGTACTCTTTGTCTTTTCATTGTCTGTCCATTCCTTGTATTCATCTGCTTTGTAGCGCACCCCAAAACACACACGCACACCAGTCTTTCTCTCTCTCTTTCTCTATCTCTCTCAAATGCACATAAACAAATACTTAGCACTTTGAATTCAGTCACAGATAACTGAAGGATTAAGGACTTTTTCAGTCCTTAGACACTCACTCACTCACACACACACACACACACACAAACTGTAGTGATGAGGCCCTTGAAGTTACAGTGCCACCTACTCCTCATTTCCCCTGTGGTAAGTCCATATGCTTCCGGTACTGTATGAGAGACACTGATAAAGGTCCCTTTAGGCATGACACCCATATGCTGTGTGAGTGTGTGTGTGTGTGTTTGTGTGTGTGCTTGTGTGTATGCATGTAGCTGATGAGCTGTGTAGAGCATCCAGAGGACTGTATTGTGTGTTGTGTGCTGAGAAGGGTGGAATGTGTGAAAGTGTATGTGTGTGTGCTGCTGGAGACTTATTACACTGAGAGAGTAGGTGCCTTGTGTGTGTGTATTAGAATTTATGTGTGTGCTGTCCCCACAATATGGATTTACCCTTTTATTGCTTATAATTGTGTGTGTGTGTGCTACTGCTGCTTAACTTTAACAACGGGAAAGCCTTTTGGAAAGTGTGTCAGGTATGTGATGAGAAAAAACTTTTAACATACTCAACCAAGAGAGAGATGGCATTTCTTTCTGATGGATTTACCATCCAGAGAAATTCAGAGTACACGAAAAGTCTCAGTGCCATCAAGAAGCAGTCTCAAAATATGTATGTTTCGAGCGCCAATCCAGTGTTGTTCAGGCTATGTCCGATCAAAAAACAAAGGACATGATTCAGGCCAGAGATGCTGTACTATCAATATTTTCTTGGCCTGGCAGGGCATAGCAATCAGAGGCCAGGAAGTCTTTGACTCGAACTTCATGCAGTTAATACTGCTAAGATTGGGAGACAATGAGGCCCTCGGAAATTGGCTTTAAAGGAAAGTTCAAGTTCTTGTCGCATGACATTCAAAATGAAATGATTAACATGGTGGTTCTTGACGTTTTGAGGCAACTCATTGTGGATGTTAAGGAAGCTAAATTGTTCTCAGTGATAGTGCATGAAACGAGAGCAGATGAGTATTTGTGTTAAATACGTCAACAAAGATTTAAAAAGCATCGAGGACTTTGTTGGGTTTTACGAAATAGAGTCTACCTCTGCTGAGACACTCTTTTGTGCCCTGAACGATGCACTAGAATGACTTTGTCTTGGTCAAACCGCAGCGGACAGTGTTGTGATGGGGCCGCAAACATGTCTGGGTGCAGGTCGGGCTTACAGGCCCATGTTAGAGCCATCCAAAACGAGGCAATGTATATTCATTGTAATGCACACAATATGAACCTTGCCTTTCAAGATGCAGTCGCTGAGTTGAAATTGTGCAGAGACACAATGAACACTGTAAAAGAGATTCACCAAAAAGATTGGCATGGTTTGACTCCTTTTGGAAGCCTGCAGATGG
Organism: Limnothrissa miodon; assembly: GCA_017657215.1. Taxonomy (NCBI): domain Eukaryota; kingdom Metazoa; phylum Chordata; class Actinopteri; order Clupeiformes; family Clupeidae; genus Limnothrissa; species Limnothrissa miodon. The sequence goes on from JAGFZM010005927.1 coordinate 9,632, forward strand.
AAACCGCAATGCGAGTGAGCAGTGTAAAGTCTGTACTTGCGAATTACACGTCTGGCGAGTTACTTGTATGATGTTTCGGAAAAATTAAAACGGTGATGTTTGTGACAAAAGCAGTGGATTTTTAAGGCAACTAGGAAAGTTTTCCTTTTATTATACACTGTGGTGTGGATGTAATGGCTCCAATGGAACATGTGAATGCAGCTATCCAGTCACCAAAGCTGTCACTCTCTGATGAATGAATGAATGAATGTCCTTTATTGTCATTGTCACAGGTACAATGAAATTGAGAGATGTCTCTGGTCAGTGCATCTTCACATAGAATAATAGAATATTATAAATACTTAAGTGCTAATACAGTAATACACTCAAGCAAAGCCTAAAGCCACATTCAGACAGTCAACATACGTCCAGTTGATCTAACAATCAAACAATCAATCATGTAAGCGCACTGATGTTAAAAGGGACATCCTTCTGAACAGTTTGCTGTCAATGCTAAACAATGCATACTTCAACTCATTCTACCAAAGAGTCGTTCAGGGTGCTCAGGACATCTCCATCGTCGGTGACCCCAAGCTCCCAAAGGCTCAGCGACCCGCTCCACACAGATTCCAGGACAGAAGCCACTTAGAGGTGCACGCATACTCTGATCCAAAGGAGTACTTTCAAAGTTTGTTCTTCCAGGTAATTGACAGCTGCACTGTCTGTCTGAACAACAGATTTGCATCAGAGGCTTTTAAACGTGCCCAAATAACAGAGCATGCGGTGTTGGCAAAAACCAGTGGAGACACAGACACGATGGATTGGGACAACACGGCTCTCTGCACAGACGTGGACATGGGCCGTTTGGAGCTACAGCTAGATATGCTTGGTGATGATTGCAGATCTCGCAGGCTCACTATTCACTCCATGCATGATTTAAAGGAGTTTTTCATATCTGAGGTGGCTTGAAGGGACTCTTTAGTGAGGTAGTTGGAGCTATTAAGCTTTTTTACATGTTGCCAGTCACTACATGCACAGCTGAGAGGTCCTTCAGTGCTTTACGAAGACCTACCTGCGGAGCACAATGACTGCTCCGAGACTGAATCACTTGACAATTCTTTATACACACAAAAGATTTACAGATCAAATTGATTTTAAAAAAGTTACCAATGCGTCACAAAAGGAGGGGCGTATTTGCAAAGTTTTAGGGCATTGAGCTATGCAGTGGGGTAAAACAGAGTTCGTCATGCCCATGACCCTAACAATGACTGCATTTCTGAATAAGAATATTTGTGATGCATTAATTATTGCACTTATTGTGTTTAAATATGTTGCGTTGAAATTGTTTTGACAGCTTAATCCATAGTCGGTTTTCTCAATTTCTCAAGGCAAACAGAATTGCGTTGATAGATTTTTGAGCTTTCTTAGAGTTTTTAAAAATATATAGGCTAAAATGTAAAAGAAATATGTCAGTGAAAATGTAAGGTTTGTACAGAAAAAATGACCTACTAAATAAAATAAGTTTAATGCAGTTTCCAATTATCATTAAGATGGGTTCTTTGCGCTAGAATAACGATGGAGAGGTGGAGACAATATTGTGTCCCCCCAATGCTGACGTCGGCGCTTATGACCACATGCATATCGCACAGACACACGCACACCACAAACACATACACTCACACACAACAGCCTTTTATTGCAGGCCCTCGCACAAGCAGTGTTGTGATTGACGGGTGCTGTTTGTTTGTGTGTGTGTGTGTGCAGCTGTGCATTAGTGGTGCCCGTAGATAGCAGTTCAGTTCAGTCACTGTCCACGTGCTAATGGAAAGGACAAGGATCAAGGA